>VZRX01003387.1:12182-35228 GCA_013398075.1 Notiomystis cincta | reverse complement strand
TTTGAATGCATTTTTTTAAAAAATAAGCGTCGCTTTCATTTGTGTATAGGGAACTATTCTGCTGTCTGTGTTCACCTCTAAAAGTGGCAACCACTTCTATGAATGCAGACTTTCTACAGAATACAGAAGATAGATTTTATCTAGTTCCAAGTTCCCAGTGAGATACTTCTAAAAACACACACAGAAAATTTTTGTATTTGCATGACTTCTCTGCACACATGCTTAAAATAGTACGAAATTGGCCACTGTTCAGATGAGTCAAAATAAATGATAGGGCCAGCAATAAAATTATATTAATATGTCTAAACAGTGACTTCCATCAAGCTCTGCAACTTGTGAGATCAGGCCAGCAGACCACCACCCATCTCCCTGATACATGATCTGCTCATATCAAACTCTTCACTGCAAGGCTTGAAAGATTCCTGATCCCCAAGGAAAATAATAGATGGTCAGGAAACTGTGTGCTAAGTTCAGAAACTATTTCAGATGTAGTGTACAATGCTGAAAAGAAAGTGAACTTATTACTCACAGCTGCATCGCAGCATATTCAGAGATGAAGTTATTGGGGGCCCCCTCATATTTTCTTTGGCATCCACACAAATTGTTGACATCATTTATTCATTGCCATTCATCCACTGTTGTTCTGAGTTTAAGGCTGTATTTCAAAGATGGGGGAAGGTCTCATCCAACAGTGGGGCAGTTCCTCTGGGAACTCCTGTACCTTTCCTATTGCCTGAAGACAACAAAAATTAAATCCAGTAGTCATGGATACCTTTAAAATTTTCACTCAGAGAATTCAGGGCACTAAAAAGTCAAATAAATAAACTCAGAAGTAGAAAAATAATTGCACAATAGCTTCAAATATATTTATGCTCTTTGTATTGCCTCATAGAATTGCAACTGACAAAGTGACTGAGGATGGAAGGGGCCTCTGGAGGTCATCTGATCCAACCAACCTGCTCTAGCAAGGACATCTAGAGCTGGTTGCCCAGACCATATCTCTATATCTCCATATCTCCCTATCTCCATATCGCCATATCTCCACATCTCTGTATTTCCAGCCTCCATCATATTCCTGGGCAACATCATCCAGTGCTCAGCCACACTAAAGGTGAAAGAATTTCTTGTGATGTTCACACAGACCCACCTGTGTTTGAGTTTCTGCTTGTGGAATACCAGGTTTCCTTAAATTTGAGCTATCAGCATTCCATGGGTGGTATTCCTAAAGCACAAGTGCTTGTGCTGACTTTCATAATGCACCATGAAGAGAGAGTGAGAAGCCAAGGATGGCAGCAGACACAAGGAGACAAAATTTCTGAATTACTGTCTCTAACATTGATTTGCACAAATTATTTACAGCTTTTATGCAACCACTTTACAGAAAACTGGTGACTCAGATAGAAGTGAGTTAAGCCATGGGCTAACATAAAACAGCTCACCTGTGATTATGAATTAACTGCTTGAAGATCACTAAAGGTCTTGGATTAGCTGGATAAATTGCTATTTAGTTTAAACTTCAGCACAATGGTAACTGTACATGGCACTAGTTTAAGTGGTTGCTGATTCTTTTTTGGAGATGTGCAGTATCATCCTTGCGTAGATGAAGATGCTTTTGATGTGGAGAACCAGGACAAGGCTCACTCAGCAGAGTTAGGCAGTGGTTGTGCTGTATTTCACATACCATCCTTTTAATTAGACCTGGGGCTGCATGGAATTTTACATATCCAACCTAAAGCATGGTGGAAATGGGTCACCAGTCTAACACAGTAGGTTTCAATCACACTGCAGCAGCAAAAGTACAGCTCCTGCACTGTGCATTGTCACTTCGAAAGGTACACATAAAAATCTTATCCCTTTTCCCTTTTTGGTCAGAAAAATTTTCTGAGATGTCACTTTGTGCAAGGCCTCTTTTTGGTTAAAATGTACCCTTTTTCTAATAGATGTATGGTATATGTTTGCAGTAATTACAGAAGATGTTGTCCTTTTCATTTATGCCTGCGCAATCCAGTTTGACATCATGTCATAAAAGTTTATGTGTTGTGTTCTCTGAGCTCCTTACTAATATCCCTGGCATTCTCCCTGACTATCCAAAATCAATACCACTGCTCCTCTCTCAATAAAAAATGGAGCATTGAACAGGGTCCAAATGTGCTCACTGACAATTTCCAGCAATTAGATGTTGTGCTAACAAATGACCTTCCCATGGGGTGATAAAGTAGGACCAGAAGAATCACCAATGTCTTTCTCAGGGGAGCTTGCAAATAACTGGGACCTTTAAGAAGTGGTTTCAGTCTCTGTCCCTATTTCTGTCATTGGAAAGTTACAGAAATACTGAAATCAAGACAGAAAGGCATTCATATTAGGAACCTTAGCAATCAATTTTTACTTGCAGATGGTGGATTGTAATCAATGTTAATTAACCAGACTTCTTTTCAGACCAGGCTACACTGAGAGACAACTGTGTACATTTTTGACCAAGACAACTGATTTTGCTGGCCTTCAGAAAAGGATAGTGATGGTTTTGTGAGCCTCAACACAATACAAGCCTAGGGAAAACAAAATAGAGAGACTGTAAGTCCTTTATGAGAATATGCCTTATATACCTTTAGAGATAGATGAAGCAGCAGCAGATGGCAGAATCACAAAATATTCTGAGGTAGGAGGAATCCTCAAGTACTAGTAAGTCTAACCCTTAAGTGAACAGTGTATACAGGGATTGAATCCACCACCCTGGGATTAGTTCAGGTGTCAGTGGGATAGTGCAGGGCCGACCCTGTGGCTCTTAGCTCACATTCAATCCAAGATGCAAAGAGTTGAAGTTCTTCCTTTTCTTTTTTTTTTTTCCTCCAATGAACTACACAAGATAGATTTTTGTTCTCAGGTCAAATTCAGGAGAAAAAGAGCTGAATCAGAAGTGTCAGCCAAAATGTTACAGTCTTCACAGATTTGTATCATGAACTTGTTGCTATTCATAAAGATTTATTTCTTTTAAGGTTGCAATTAGGCAAGCAATTTAAATTTCTGTATTTAAAAAAAAAAAAAAAAAGTTTTCACTGCTGCAAAAATTCCATGCATTTTCCAAAAACATGGAACCCTGAAAATTACTGTAAGCCTATTTCCTTTTCTATTTTTAATAAAGGGTGAGAGAACAGTAGGACAGGGGCTGCACAATGAACTCCTAGAAAGATAGCCAAGGCCTGAACACACAGGCTGAGTTATCTTCTCTTTTTCAAAAATTCTTGCTGCCAGGTGGGTGGACACAGTCAAAGAAAGCTGATACTGTTTCTTGGTCTATACCTGTTCTTCAGAAAAGCAAAGGAGCACATTTTCTAGTGCTGTCAGACTGTTGCTTCTTCTTAACACAAGATTCTTTAAAACTTTACAGTGGAAGAGAAGGAAAATATACTACAAACCAGGATTTATATACTCACCTGTATGCAAATCTTGCTGCACCAATTTGTGAATTTTGTAAATAAAGCTGTCTTTTGAGGCATCTTTGACTGGAATGAAAATTGAGGCTTTTAGTGATCTCTGAGTGGCACAAGAATGAACTCCAGATATCACCAGAAAATATTATTATTCCTCAGGTTCAGCAGGGTTCTTGGTTGCAAAATCACTCTGACAGGGACCTTTTCTGTTCTGCGCTTGTACTCTGGAAGCCATCAGGACACAGTTTCCAATTAGCACTTCTAAATGCAGCAATGACACATTGGCATCACTGCAAAACTGGCATGAGTGACTTGGTCTTAAGAGAAGGCAAAAACATCAATACAATGTGCTGTGCTACATATGTGGTAGCAGGTGAAACTGGTTTCTTGGACAGTTACCACCGGCAAGGTGCTTAATGAGTGTTGCTCAGTTTCTGTTACGTGTAGGTGTTAGAAGTGTAGTTCCTCCTGTCTGTCCTCTCTTTTATCACTTGAGATGTAGTCTTGCAGAAAGCAATATCTTCTTTATGGATTTGCATAGTAAGAAAGAGGGTACAGAGAAAGAGATGTCTTGACTCCACAGGGGTTTGCTTGGATTGCTTGGATTGCTTGGATGAAGGCAATTATCAGGTGGGGGAAAAATTTAAAAATACAACAACATTGACTAGTCTATGAAGTTTTATAAAACACAGAATTTCTTTCCCATATTTCAGATATTTAGGGGTAATTTTTTTTCTAGGAAACATAAGGAATGCATAGTACATATGCCAGGAGTGTCATTTAGTCCAGTTTTATTACAGACCTGGCCTGCCACTACCAGGAGGAAAAGGAATTCTCTGTCTAATGCTACTAACACAGGAGGTAGCAGTACGTGCTTTATGCAGTGTGACTACTCAAACTCACAGCAGAACGATCCAGTGGAGAGCTCAGTGCTACAGGAACAATAGTAAATGTAGGCTGCCTTCTAGTGCAGAGATCTGGAAACCATTCTTGCTCCAAAAGAAGGGGGGAAAAACCCCGCATATTAAAAAGCAACACCGAAAAACCACACAACCTAATTTTCTAAGAACATATTTGCTGAAAATAATCATCAAATTTACAACTCCTGGTAAAGTCTGTATACAGAAAGAAAGCCTTCTTTTCTCTTTATGTCTTTAAAGGGGCTGGTTTCTAGCTTTCTATTAAACAGAAACTTCAGTCCTAACTGAGAATGTGAATTGTAAGATTTGCTAAAATATATATAACCCAGAAGCGTAAACATAACTTCTACTGAGGAAGAAAGAAACAAAACGGACCTAGAAAAGGGATAATTTAGCTTGCGATTTACCATACAGAAGAAAACTTTTCACATAATATAGTACTGTAAAAGTCTTGGCTGTCATCAACCCTCATTCTATCCTGAACTGTAAATAGCTGGCCTTTAACAAGCATTAATAAGTTTATTATTCACAGAGGCAGCAGTAAAACTGCAATGTAGGTGAAGCTTCATTGCTTTTTTACCTGACTCACTTCTTTTGGGGAAACAAACACCAAAGAGCTGAACTCTACTCTTGAAACTTCTCAGATAAAAGTACCTCAGCCAGTGGATATTGTGTAATAAGTGGATAATACATCAGCATTACCATAAAGACTTCTCTGGGTGACAAGTTGTTTGCCAAATGCCACATCCGCTGAAAGGCAACTTGCAGCAACAATTTAGGCTGGTGAAAGGATTGAATGCCCTACTGTATGCAAAAGATCTTGTACCTGATGTAAAGAAATAACATCATAATTTTTAGAAAGCTGAACAAATATCTATGGGCAATAACATTTGAAAAACAGTCTGGGTTTTTTTCAGGCTGAACATTGAAGCGATGTTCATCTTAAAGTTTGAATTCTGATTTATTTCTAAGCAAACTTAAACCAGCTACTATGTCTAGTATGAGGTTCAAGAACAGACTTTCACATCTTCAGTTAGAATTAGCTTAGAGATTTTGAATAAATTTGAAAACAGCAGCAGTCAGAGAATCCCAGACTCCAGCAATTCTGGATTAACAGCGGTTTCAAAGAAGGGCAGTTTCAGATGACATGAGCCATTCCACACTGTGCAATTCCAGGAGTCAGCTAAGCAGAAAAGTGGATGTAAAGCACCATGAACTTTCTTCAGTGCGACTGAGATCTGTCGCATGCAGGCCCACCAAGGAAAACCAAATACTTTCCTACTTGATTTGAATTTCAAGTCAAAGAACGATACATAAACTCTCAGAAATTTCAGACTTGTCAGCATTGCCAAATTTCAGACTTCTGCTGAATCCTCACTGAAGCTCAGCAGTGCAGAGGTTGAAAGCATTTCTCGTTTGTGCAAGTCACCCCAGCCTGGCAGAGTTTGCAATGGTGGAACACTTTTCTAAACTGAACTCAGGAAACTCCACACATGAGCATGGACTAACACTCCGCAACTGCTGGAACAGCTCAAACCTGTATCTATGTACTAGCAAAGGATTAACAAAATACAGTGAAACTTGCATTCAGAGCAGTCTGAAACATATCAAGTATTTAACAGACATTTGCAAAAAATTCTCATTTCTCATTTAAAAAAGACAGCATTCAGTACCTTGAAAGACTGAGGCTTTTCAGTGGGTAACCTTCTACTATCTCATAAGTACCACTTACAGCATCTCCAGAGGTTCAGTCTGTCCTGAAGACTACCTTGCCCAGGGAACTGATGTAATTCCTGGTCCTTTGAGAGGTTCCTTAAGATATTGGTTAAAGGATCATTTTACCAGCACTGGAATACAGCCTCCCTTGTGGTGTAACTTGGCAACTATTTAACAGCACACAACAATGTTGTACAAGAGATTTAAAATGGAATGTGAAGGCCATAAGAAGGAACCCCTTTTTAAGAGCAAGTGGCTAAGATATTTTCCTGCTTCTACTAAAAACATCCATTTTAAAATGAGTAAACTCAACATTGTGATGGGTGAGACACCATGGCTTTGCAGATTTAATTAATACCGAAACATAGGGAATCACTATGATTTTGCCTCTAGAATTTGTGTTTCTAATTTTTCAGAGCATGAGATATTTCTGGAGCTTAACACCCAGAAGATGCATGCTAGAGAGCAGAGTAAATAGGGCTTTAGATGAATACTGTGTTACTTAAGCAAAAGACTCAGGCTTCTTTTTTGAAATGTTACCAACAGGTAGACTAAGCATCTTGGGTTTTTTCATAGAAGTGATCTGCCCTATTTATTTGCATTGCAGTGCTAGTTTTCTAATGCCTTCACCAGCAAAAATTCTCTTGGCATAAATGTGTGTTATGTTTGCCATTGGATGAGTTCATTGCCATGTATCTGTCCAAGCAGAATTCCAGTTATATTGTTAAAGACACAAAGAAATGCAAGTGAGTTTTACCTTGCTGACACAGTAGGTGACTATAGGTTCTGTGGAATGAGAAACTTATTAAAATGTAAAAAATACAATCATTTTTGATTGTGTGACAATTCTTTTCTTACATGACAGCGACACTTACTCACAAGTTAGCTTTCTTTCAACAGACTCATTTAATGTTAGCTGGAAAAGAATGGCAGGTCAGTGCCAGACCTCCTCTACTTTCCTTCTTTTGTAGTTGCTTCCTCCCAGGTTTGGTCATTGAACAGTACTGATGGCCAAAGCAAGGGATCTGGACCTTAGAATCAATGATTTAACTTTCAGAGAGTGCAGAGAAGTCAGGAGATAGATCTTAAACTGCTGAACAGAAGTGGATCTTTTCAAAGGGCAGTTCAGACCTAGAGGAGCTCAGCTGTGTTTTCACCATCTACAGCAGAGTCAGCCCAGAGTGAGGAAGCCCCTTAATTCAATGCTTCTATACAAAAATCTTAAATTGGGTGGGGTGAAAAAAGGCCAGCATGTAGGTTACCATTTCAGGACCTTGTGAGGCTTCCAGAAACTCAAAAGTAAGCTTTTCAACATTCATGTGAAAAACAGAGGCAGTATTGCCAATCAGTGTAAAGCAATCAGTTTCCCAACATGATGAACAGCTCATTAAAATATATCTTTAGTATCTTACTGCTGTTGTGTTGTGCTATAAGTAAAAAGCAGTCAAAGCAGATAGGGAAATATATTCAGACACAGTTTCATCCAGAACACTTAAATGATGACAGTATTGTCTGCACTCATGGACGGAAGAATGAGGGAGATGTCAAAGAAAAAAAATTTCTGTCCCCAGCATCTTTCCAAAAGCTTTCTGGAAGAAAACATACAATAAGACAGGGAGAGTCTGTAAAAATGTTGGATGCAGATTTGAGGGGTAGAGTAATGGAAATGGAGTTTTTCTGGAACACAGAAAAGATCTTTCTTGGGAAAGAAGAGTGAGTGGAGCCTGGCAGCAACACAGGGTTTGGTTTGTAGGGAGGTGACAAAAACAAGACCAAAGAGATGAGTTAAAACTGACAGTGCAGAAAATTTATCTGCAGAAAGAAGCTAAAGGCAAAATATAGCCAAGTAAAATAACCCCATAAAATTCCCTAGCATGAGCATTCTGAGGCTGAAATTTTATTTTCTCTTTATTTTACAAGATGTAAACAGGTCTTTCAGTTAGAAAACACATGAAATAATTTCTTTCTAAAAAGACTAGTTTCCTTATTAAAATTGCAGAGGGTTTCACAGTCTCCATGGGTGGTTATTGGGGTTTTATGCTCTTGCCCTCAAGTAAGGGCCAAAATCTGTGACCTGTTAATTACAAAGCAGATCCTGAAATATGCATACAGTCCTGTGCAAAGTAATCACAGCTTGTGCTGCTCACTATATCTAAAAACTAAAATGCAGATGTTGAGAAATTATAAACTAACTACAGTAGCCTGGAGTTAAATATTTATATTAGTAAAGGCTGGCCTAGTGCTTGAGTTCCTAGAAGATCAGAGTTAACTTTCAGCTTGTGACTCAGTCACAAAACAATGCCATTTTCTATTCTCAAGCCAGGAGACAGTCCCAGACAACACTCCTGGGAAGACACAATGGAGATTTTCTTCACTGAGTTTGAAGACCAAAGTTTTGAGATGATTCTCTGTAAGCCTATATTATTTACTGTTTCACCAATGAAAGAAGTAGGTGAGAAAGAATAGAGACAACCTGTCTGGTACAAATTGTATCCTGATTCATTATCTCACTTTGCTTTAATTTTTGGCTGGGTTGTGGAAAAGAGTCACTGCTGACAGGGTACTCTTGCTCATAGAGACCAAAAAAAAAAAAAAAAAACCAGGGGAAAAATAAAAATTAAAAAAAAAAAAAAGGAAAATGCTTTAACAAGGCCAAGCATAGTATGCAGCAAAATAAAGCAAACTAAAAATCTCGAACAAACAATCCAAACTAAATCTTCAAAGCAGATAAGAATTTCTGTCCTCATTCCAATAATAAAGTGATTTAATGACGTTGCTGCATTCTTTTGTAACCAAAAGTAGTCATATAGTTGTGTGAAATTAAAGTATTATTTTAATCAGAAAAGCTGAACTTTGTGTAGCATAGCTGATGTAGGACAGGAATCAGTATCATGAGTAAATGTAAAAAGGGACACTGTGAAGTTTGCCTAAAAACCCTCTCTTGTTTATACTTTCCTGGACAATCAAGGAAAATATATCTGAGCTGTCTTATTAACAGAAAAGAGACACTGTTAAGCTTTGCTCAAAACAGCACAGATATACAAAGTTATATCAACTTTTAACCTTATTTACAGAAATGAATTGTTACATATTCTTTATTTTTGGGCAAGTTTAGGCCAAACTTAGAAAGGCCAAAGGATTAGAAGGCTACAGGCCAAATGTTTAACCTGTTAGACTGCAAGTATCACAAGAAGACTCCATCTGGAAATATATTTAGCCAACAGAATTTGAGAAAAATAACTCCACATCATCAGGGGGCAATTTTTACACAAGGTTCCTTTTGCCTGTATAACTCATTGGTTAAGTCATAGTTTAGGGCTTGTTTGGAAGTCAGAGATTTTGGGTCCAGAACAGATGCTGCAAGTGCTAGCGCTTGTGTTCAGTGGTCATAATTTCACTTCAGTCTGATATATCTCCTAAATTCTGTCAAATTTTTTAAGCCCTATAGAAAGGTAAATCAGGAGTTATTTTCAAACCTGAGTTTGGTTTTTTTCAGGATGAAATCTACTTCTGAATAGTTTGCCATTTTTAAATTAAATTCATGGAGTTTTGGGATGTTTGTGTTAGACTATTTTAGGGATAAACCAGGCAAAAGAAAACAGAGAAAGGATAATATCTTGGGTTTTGCGAATCATGAACATCACCTTCTTTTACTTATAACTTGTTCATAAAAAGTGGTTGCATCCAAAAGGTTTTTCCAGGAACACTTTTTGGGAAATACTTGTGATAGGTTTGCCATTGAATGACCTCACTCCCAGAATTCTGTTTGTAATGAGAAATAGCAACAATGAAGATGTCATCAAACAATAAAATCCCCCAAAGAACTGGAGCCTGTTCTCAGCTCAGAGTGTATGTAAACACTGGTAATAAATATAGCATTGTAATATCCCATAGTCCTGCCTATAATAATGGAACAGGATAACTTTTCCTCCATATAGAACCACATGAAATTGTAAGACAATTGTGCCTTACATGCTTTTATCTTTTTTATCCTGCACCACTGGAAATACTGGGCTAATGTCCAATCCTTCAGGCTGTAGCCAGTGTCCCTTACCCATTTCAACAGTAAGACATGCTGTCTTCAAATGCATGTGTGGAGACTGCAAGCCAAAGACACTGATGAAAGCCAAGTCTCCTATCTGTCCTGTGTTAAACACTAGTCTTTCTCCCTTTATTTGGCTTTCTGTAGAGTTTACAGTTGCTGCAAGGGAACAGCTTGTGAATTGCCATTTTTTCCTCAGCTTTCATTTCATAGCATATGTGTTCTCTGCATAAAGACCTAGCTACCAGGGCTCTAGAAATCCATGAACACTCATAACAAGTAATTTTGCAACATTTTGCCTAGAACCACATTATCATCACAGCTTGCTCAAGCTGTCTGACATCTAAGGGATGTTTGTGAATGGGCAACAGGATCAGGTGAAACTCCTGCACTCCTTTTTTCATGGAGCTAGTGGCAGCAGTTTCACATATTTTTGAAAAGTTGTCCAAGCTAGTTTTATTGCAAACACATGGGCACCAGAGAGTTGGAGATCAGTGAGGTGCTAAGATAAGAAAACATATTGATGCATTTATCCCTGGCAAAGATGATAACAAGTGTTCTGGGTGGGAATGCAATCCCAGTTTAGGAGTTCGTGTTCCTGGCATCATTACCCGTGAGCATCTTGGCAAGGTTGACAGATTTCATAAAGGAGAAAATAACACTGAAGTCAACTTTGAAGATATCTCCAGGAACAGCAAAGAGTATTGGAGATGAGAGATTTAGCTGCACCAAGCTCCTGGCAGGGGAAATCACACAGGAGGAATGCAACAGTCTGCTCATCTCATGACTGTGGCCATCCCAGCTCATGACATCCAGTATTTCAAGCACATGATGGACTGAACTCATATGGACAACAGATGTGGAGATAAGTAGGCAGGGCTGGTGGACATCAGAGCCCCACAGAAGCTTCCACACTGGGTGGGAGGTGGTGTCTTTCCCTCTTTTTTTGCTGCCCACAGGGTGAAAATCTTTTTTTACATCCTTAAAGAAGTGGTTATGGCAGGTTCTTTATTTTAAAAAAAAAAATTAAAAAATCACAAACACACAACACAGAGCCTGTATTTGTGGCTTGGTATTTCTGTCTTCTTTTTATTTGCTCAATTTGTGTGAGCACAGTCTAGTGTTGCTGGGGTATCCTTTGCTTCTCAAGAGTTTGCAGTGGTCAAGAATTGGCAAAAGTTTAAGTTCCCCATAGTATGCTCCAGGCTAGCTTACCTGCAATTAATCTTGTATGTAAGACAATCACACCTAATTTCAGGTGACCTTAAGAAGGCCCAAACTGTACTTGCATGTTCTCTCATCTTTTTTTCTGAGCAGACAATCCTGGGGTGCCATGAATTGTGAGCCACCTTTTGGGGATTAACCTTGCCAAGAGACTCTTTCTGTGACAGCAATGCCATATAAGTGCACTTGAACACAGAAAGGATGTGTGTGCTGAACACTAAAGTGAATTTGCATCTTGGTTTTACATATGCCTGTTCTCTCTACTCAATGATCTCGGGAAAGGCCTTGATGTCCAATGGTGCCTCCTGCCTTGTCATTTTACATGACCCACAAAGGCAAACAGCACTTTGTTGTGTTTTGTTAAATACACACTGGGGTGGGGACTGGTGCAGACTGGGGGCTGTACCAGTAGACCATCCTAGGAGGAAGGCGTCTCTGAGCCAGATTCCAGAGAAAGGAAAAATGGTGGAACGTGTTCTTGGATGAAGATGGGAAGGGATGGGAGGGAAGGAGTTACAACTTCCAGGCTGGTTGTAACAAGGATTTTCAGGGGAAAGGGAAGAAGGTTGAACTTAAAATCATCTCTGAACCTTTTATGCTGATCAAGAGCTTCTTGATAGAGATAATTGTCTTTTCAAAAGTGAGTATGGTGTCCTTTGCAAGACTAGAGTAACCTGCTGACACAGAGCTGAGAAGGTAGCACACTGTTCTACAGTTTGCACTGGTCACTGCACAACCAGGGAAAGAAAGGACCCATCCATGAAGCCGGAAAGAAGAGTCAGACAATTTGGTACTGGGGGCAGCCAGGGCTTCCATATGTCCAGTATTTCTGCTGCTTGCTTAGCAGAGTGCTACAGTACGTGGGCAGGCCCATGGAAGTCTCCCTTCCTGGGAGCCAGGCCACAGAGAGCCACAACACCTCTTTTTAGTGTGAGAGGAACACCTCTCTCCTTGCCAGAGACCTCTTGCTCCTTTTGCTGCACCCTACTCACACAAACCATGGTTTCCTACATGTGAAGATAGAACAGAAGCCCTCTGTATCAGCCCTCTGGGGTGGAAAGACATTGCAGGCAGTACAAAGAGGAGGGCTTGTCAAAGCTACTGGAAGGATTTCCTCTTCCTTTTGCAGGCAAAGTCAGGGTTCCTGGTAACTGCAGGAAGTTTGGACCCTTGTATCTCTGCAGACCTGAGCTGTGGGCAGGATTGCCACTGACACACAGTCAAGTAGCCACCTGATTGTCACATATGATTTCAAATCTGAGACACAAGTCAGATGCCCTACTCCTGCAATCTGTTGTATTCATCTATCAGTCACCAATCTAAAACTCGTAGAAAGGTCTTCAATTCCTCTTTGGGTAGCCTCCCCAAGATGAGAGGGAGGTGGAACTGAAAGACCAAGTCAGGTGTATGTCTGCATTTTTTAAAAGGTTCCTTCATCACCCCTCATACTCCACTGACAGTCTTTTAAATTAGGATTCACCTCTAAATTAAGATGATCCCCTTCAATTTAAGCCTCACAAAGTGAGAGAGAGTGATGAATTTACAGACTATATTTGCTCATTCCTTCACATAAGAAAAGAGATTTCCAGCACTGTCAAGGAATGCCATTGTGAGTGCACAGCACAGTAGGCTTCAAGAGAAACACAGAAATACTGTCCCTCTGCTAATTTGTCACAAAGCAACTACTACTTCACGCAACCCAATCAATTATGATGGCAAAATATTTGCTTCACACAAATACATGAATGATTTCCAGGGATAAGGCATTTCTTATGAAGAAGATGAGAGAGTAGGGAGGAATAAACCAATTAGCATTAGAGAGAGGAAAGAGATTTTTTCAGTGTGAGACCAGAATTCATTAAAGCAACGGTAGGAGCCCATACAGTGGCTCAGTGTGGGTGCACGAAGTGAGAACACAGATTATGGTAGAGAGATGTCTGCCATCATCCTTCACTAACCTCACTGAATACTTGTGCTTCAGAGCAAGGTGTAATAACTGTGTAATGGACTAACCTAGAATAAACTGAACCCAAGAGAAGCTTGCACCTAGCCCCCTGCTCAATTAGTGAGTGGGTTTTGCTCTAGAGCTTTAGGGTTTATAAGACACATTTGTTTTTCTTGCCTAATAATGATGGATCTTGTAATTATCCCTGTGCCGTCTGATGCTTTGATAGAGCTCATTATGCTCTTAATCTCAGTGATACACTGCACTGGCCCAGATGCTGGACAGTGTTCCATGTAAGGCTGCATGCCCTGGTGTTTTACAGAGTGGAAATTCAAACTCCTCTTCCACAAACCCACCCAACAATATTATCTTAAAGAAGCAAAGCCTACAATAGCCCATTTTCTCCAACCCTGTGCATAGCCTTGAAACCTCCCCTAAGGCTCCACTCCTTCCCAGGTGCCCCCCATCCCCTGGCACAGGCCCAGAGGTCCCCATTTCTCCTATGGGACTTTAAGGTATCTCATAGCCTGGCAGTTCCCATGGCACCGTGCACAACACCCAGCCAGCACCAAGGATGCAGATAAGTGAGGCAAGGCTTCCCTCTCCAGAAAGGCTGTCAGGGACTCCCAGGATCACAGCTTAGTCTTTGAATTTAGGTAGGATTGCTTCAGGCCTTCACATCTGAGGAAAAGAAACTAAATCAGCAAGAACAAATAACAGCAATGACTAAAAAGGAAGTTACTAATAAAGCACTGCCATCAGAACTTCCACCACGTAAAATTCTGTTTCATCACTCTCATTCTTCATCTGCATCGAAAAAAAATCTTTTTTTTTTTAAAGAGAAAGGTTAAATAGACAATCTACTTTCTCCATTCCTTAAAATCTTCAAAGATTTGGCTTGTGTTCTTGCTTTGTGGGCTACTTTGTGACCTGTGTCATGGCCTTCTGCTTCTTTTTGCAGTACATTTTTTTTCAGTGCATGTTGGCAGGTGTTATCCACACGCTCTGCAGACAACCTGCTGATCACATGGAACTGCTTTAATACCTTGCTTCCAGCTGCTTGGTCATGTTAAAGAGCAAAAGGTACATTTCCGAATACTCATTGCCCATGTAAGGAAGTGCTGTAAGCTGTGACAAGGATCCTGTCAGCTCAAGAACAGAAAAAAATCTAATCAATGAAATATGCTATTTAAACCACACTCTGCCACATTTTTACCAGAACAAGTCATTCAACCTGTTATAGGGAATAAAAGTGCAAGTGAAAAAGGAAAACTAAGATAATATTTCTTTTTGTTTTCATTAAATGTTTATTAATATAGATAGGGCTTTTTGAGGGTTTTCAGTGTTTATTTGCTAGGTATTTATTTGGAGTATTTTAAAAGCATTTTAGAGCCATCAAAGCTATTTAGGAAGACTTAAGAAATATTCTGAAATTGTGCATGCTTTAAATTGCTTTCTCACCATAAAAATATTCTTTATCCCATCAAATTCAAGACAGTGGTCACACATGATGCTGCCTGAGTGCAACCCCCTGTTGAAACTTGGGTTACAGAATCAGGACCTAGACATGACAGGAAGGAAAAGGAGCTATTAAGAGATGTCTTTTTGGAGCAGACAGATAATTTCTGTTATTTTGGCAGCATCTCAAATACTTAATATGGTATCTCCAAGACAGTGTGATCAGTTTAGAAGCAATGATTTTTCCTTGGAGCTGGCACTTAATAATTTTGTTAGGCCCACAGTTTTAGTGATCCTTTTTCTCATCAAATCATGAAAATGTTAAAAATGCCTTGCAGGCTACCAACATGTTCATATCTTACCAAAATCAAGTACAAACTCGTAAAATCTGCTTGCATTTCTAATTCAGATTCTAGTCAAGCTATTGTCAGATAAAAAGGCATCATCTTCACTCCTTTTTCTATTCATAGATTTATTGTTAACTTTGGCACCTTTTTTTTTTGTTTTACATTATTCCACACTACACTGCTCTAAAACTAGTTGCAATTTTAGTACATACTATATATTTTGCTGCCATATCCTGGGAACAATCAATGACCTTTCTTAATAATGTATCACTTTACTGAATGTTACACGTAATTAAAAAAAATGAATGCATGCTATATTTATATTTGGTAGTAAAAATCCCTGCTCAAATAATACTGCTATCAACACAATCATATAGACAGCCATTGCTATTAATGGTAATGTATGAACAAAACCACAAATGTCAAGATTCAAAGGAACAGACCTTTAAGTAGTGTAATCATAGTAATGTGCACTTTCTTTTCTAGCTGATAGGTTCCTACTCAGAGTATTTTCCACTGTTTTGGATGCAACCTGTTCTGGTGCTGTATCTTCACTGATTTCAACTGAATGTTTTCAGTCTGAAGATATCAAAGATGATGAGAATAAAGAGCCACTGGTAAATGAGTCTATGTGTTGTAGCAGAATTGGGAAAGTTGTAGAGGACATCTTAAGATCATCATGCTATTATATATATATATATGTATGTATGTATAAAGCAGCTTCTTCCGTGTAAGCAGTAGGGCAATTTACTGTAAAACCGGAAATCTGGATCCTTTTACTTCTTCCAGGGAATCATCTGTCATTCCTAAATGTTCTTGACTCCTAAGGCTATGTGAAGAAGCAGATTACAGAAGTCCATGAAAACTGGTCAGTCATTTTCCTCCTGTCCTAGCAGATCCTCACATCATTTTGCAACCATCTCCACAATATATTCCATATTGTTCTGCCTCCTATTAATTAACAAGATTCCCATAAACCCATGGTTCACATCTCTGCATGTGGAGCCAGACAGCTCACCTGTGGCTTTTCTGGGGAAAGAGCTTGCAATAGGCACCATCCCTCAGGAACCATGTTGCAACATAGCCTTGCTGTTTTGTGCCTTGCTAGAAGATAGGGAGTTTATTTTGAAAGGTTTAGTAGCTACAGTTTTATACAAACTTTGTAGATACAGTAATATCCTAAAGGTCTTGGCATATTAGACAGACATTTGGTATGTTGCAATAATGTAAAATGTTTCAGGAAAGGAAGAAACACTATCCTTGCCTTTGCAGGTTTGATTTCCTTTTTGTGATTATTATAATGCTAAATTAAAAGAAATTGAAAGAACACTTTTTTAAAAGGGGATTTTTTATCTCCATTATATATTAGCCATGCACAGCTGCTTAAATGGCAGGGTCACTGTTGCAGATTATGCATTTTTGCATAGTAACTCTTGGTGTATAAATATGACTTGAGTGTTCAAACTCCAGCACACACTGACTCATGCTGCTACTGATTGTTTCCTTAGTATAGGCATTCTATTTTCAACAGTGATGTCAAAGATCTTATTAAAGAAACAGCAAGATGCCTCTTCTATTTAGTGTAGAAAGGGCCCAGAGATGGCCACGAAATAAAATTAATTTAGAAAATAGTCAGGTCTTTGTAATAAGTAGCCTTCATTTTTCTGCCAGTAATATTGGGTTAGAAAGCAAGCAGTAAGAAATGGCCAGTGCAAAGTGTCCCTGCCATATCAGCTTGGATGAGAGCACCCTCCTGCCTTTGGCAGAAGGGTTTGGAGTTCCCACACATCTCACAGGGTCACTTGGGCACATGCAGGTTATTGGACCAGACAGCAGCCACCCCTCCAGTGACATGTAGCCTGCATGCAAGGATGCCTTGCGCCACCAGAAATATCAACCTGGCCAGATGATCCAGATATCTTCTGAAGTTTACTGCTGCCTCTTTTTAATTCTGTCACAAGTACATCAGGCTTGTCTGTGATCTGGTGAGATGTTACACCTCTTTCTAGACACAAATAAACCTACATTTAACCAAGAGGCTGTGTAAGTGAGCTGCCATTTCTTCCCTCTTCCTTGGCAGTAGGACTTTGTCATAGGCTCTTGCCTCTGAACCACTGCTTTCTCAGGGTGGTAAATAAATGTATGCACTGCAAAGGAAACACAAGGGTGGTGTGTGTAGGGATTAAATTAAGTGTATTACTGGAGAAGGAAAAGCATCTAGAACTACTTATCTGCACAAATTTTTACTGTTCAAGATTGGGCATTGTTTTTTTGGTTTTGTTTTTTTTTTCAATAAACACAAGCTTGCAGTAAAAGATTTTGCTTTGGAATTAAACAATTTGCCATCTGTATGATGTTACTGGTACTGTCTTTGGAGCTACTGTTACTGAATGTGTTCTGTGTAACACTGAGTGTGGTAACAGGGCTCAACACATAATAAATGATAATAGAAGGTTTGCTTGGTCACTTTCAGACCAGAAGAATGAGCTCAACCTGATATGGGAATGTATTATAGCTGATCTGTGAGTGTATTATAGCTGATCTGTAAGTGTATTATTTCATCTCCCCTTCTGATCTGTGAGTGTATTATAGCTGATCTGTGAGTGTATTATTTCATCTCCTTTTTGTTTTCTTTTTTACTGGTGGGAGTGATCCATTGTCTCTAAAATCAAGCTGCTCTTTGCAGTTGACTTCCCGCTGACATGAGGAGCAAGCAGTGATTTTGCTTCCAGATGAAACCTAAGGAGAACAAACATCTGTGAAGAATGGAGAATGGTGGCAGCACAGTGAAGTGCCTGGGAGCAAAGTGTTCAGCATGTTCACTAATAAGTGTCAGCTTGATTTGAATCACTTGCTAAAGTGCAGTCTGGCTGAAGTCGAAAGAACATACCTTTCCTCAATGAAATGGAATCCCAAGGCATAAATAAAAGATTTCACCTGGGAAGAGTGATTTATTATCTCCATCCCAAGAAAGATGCCTGTGATTTACCACACCTCCTTGTTTTAAAGTAGAAGCAAAAACAATCCCTTCCCCCAAAATAACCCCTAACCAGCAATCACCAGCACTATCTCCATTAGCTGGAAGAGAAGTCTAAGATGCATTTATACCAGTGATTTAGTTGAAGTCAACAGAGTCATTCAGATGGGATAAAAGACACCAAGAAGGGACAAAATGGGGCCATGGCTCCAAAAATCTTGAGAAATTCTGTTTAAAAAAAAAAAAAAAGCTGTATCACAGTGGCTTCTGTCCAATCTAAGACTCTGATCACATATCCCAGTCAAAGCAGCCAACTAATTCATTCCTGACCATATGGATGTTGTAAAATTGTAGAGACCGAACCCCTCCCTGACAGAATCTTGGATCAAGGAAAAAAAACATTTCTGCTCCCTCTTGAGCAGCCATTTCGGGTTTTATGGGGAGCTTGATCCATGTTGGGACAATGGTTTGAATGGTTTAGTCAATGCTAAAGAACATTCACACAGCAGACACAATCAATAAAGCTTATAATTTATTTACTTCATTCCTGAGTCTGAAGGGTTTGATTTAAGGAGCCGACACGGGATCTCAAAGTGAGCAGTAGTATTCTGGTGTGAGTGGCAGGTTTTAAATACTGTCTAGGTCCTAGCAGATCCTCCATAGCCTCTTCCTCAGGGCTACATCGAAAGTAAGACACTATTCATACACACTCTCAGCAGATCACCACACTATCTGTGTCTGCTGCTAGCTGTTCCCATAAATTACACACACAAAATACAAAACCACCAGGCAGGGATGACTGGGCCTCTTGTGATTCCACTCAGTCATGAAGCTTGAGCTTCTGTGGGTTCTAGGAGGTGGAGGCATGAAAAATTATAATTGCATACAGTTCCTACTTCCATCTTCCATCCTTCTACCGACTGAAGTTGCAAAAAGGAAACAGGAAAGAATCTGAGGTGGTTGCGAATTGGGAGTAACTGGGAGAACTTGTCTTCTTTTTCATCTGTGTACCCCCACTTTTTCCTGAAATGAAAATCTCAGGGAAAACCCTAAAAAAATTATTATCAAACTGTATACTTCTCTCAAGCCTACAAGTTTACTCAGTTCCCCTACAACTTTACCCTTCTTTCCAGAAGGAAACAAACTATCTGTGCTGCTCGCAATGTTGGAGCACAGAGCGCTTGCTGAGACAGTAAAATATTCTTAGGTGAAACAATTCTTTACTGCAAAGCCTGTGCTTTAATTTTCTCAATCTTTAAGCCAAAAATGGAAGCCGCTTCTGCCACAGGAAGCTTAGTATCTTTTTGTTTTCAGTCCTTAGCAAAGTGCCAGCTAGATCTAGCACAAACTGGTCAAGGGTAGGGATGGCTCTGAATGGCAAGGGATGGCAAGCCTTGAAAATTATCATGCTGCTATAAGTAAGTTGAAGACATTGCAAGAAAGGATCATTGAGTGACTTGCTCCTTGTTCTGTCCTTCCATGTTTTGATGATCTCTAGTAAAGATGAATACAGGGTGGCTGCATAACACACTTTGTATACATTTTTATTTACAAGGTGCTAGTTATTGCATAAACTCTAGTCCCATTTACACTACAAGACATAAATAAACAACAGAAGTTCAGGGAAATTAAGAAATGTTTGCTTTTGCATGTGCTGCCTTTGTAACAGTGTTGCCCCAAGTTAATTTCTCAGGATTCCCCGACAATGGGAAAAATTCCATGGGGGTGTAACAGTGCAGAACAGGGAATATCCCTTAGCCCAGAGAGCAGCGTCCTCAGCCCTATGGCTACATTGTCTCAGATCAGAGCACACTGCTGGTATCCAGCCAGAGAGAGCCTGCACACAGCGAACTAGAGTGATAAGACAAGGGAAAAATAAATGAGCCCATGTCATCCCTACTCCCCATAACACAGCAAGGCCTACACCAGAGCATAGGAAGCAGGTGGCACTGAGGCTTCTCTGAAACCTGTTCTGAGTATCTTCTGAAAAGATCACAGCAGGTTTTTCAGTGTCTGGGCGGAGCCCATGCCACCGTGCAGCATTCTTTTTTCCCCATGTGTTGCACAGCGAGGGCCATTACTGCTAGTTGCAAAGGCACTGGAGAAATAAGTTTATTGTTGGAGTTCATTGGCCCTCTGCTTCAGCAGCTTTTCTACATTTCTCACGTCCTGCAAGAACTCAACACAGAAATTATCTCTCCTCAAGGTGAACAAGGTCAAGTTTTCTTCTTAATGAACTCGGAAAGCGCGTTGTCCACCCCAAGTACTTGGCAAGGACTGTACAGTACATGTACATCAAAACCATAAGCAACTCTCGCACTCAGAAAGAAATGTTAGCATTGGCTGCTGTACAAAAGGAATTATAAAACAACAAAGAGAAGCAGAGACCATTTGGGATATTCCCAAATGGCAGGAAATACAAATGGCAGGAGTAAGGTAGATAAAAGATTCATGCATCAGACCAAAATATACTTTTTCTGTTCATAAAATTATACTTAAAAGGTATACTTTGTGTTTTACAACTCCAGCCAGCATTGATAAAACTGCCATCTCTCAGCCATCTCTTTATCTAAAAGGTGCTCTTTGGTCCTTCCTGAGCAAGATGAAGGATGATTTATTTGTCAATCAGAGAATGATCTCAAAAGAAATTTTGTTCTTCTGCTTTTTCTCTGGAAGAACAAGAAAAAAACCACTACTCTTCAGGGTAATATACCTGTGCAGAACATGGTCACCAGCCATTGTCATCTGTTCTGGCATCCAGCATCAGAGATGCTGAAATTTCTGAAGAAACTGGAAAATTGTAGTGAATTTCCAATTTCTGGTACCAATAAAGCATGAAGAAAAAAGTGCTGCCACTCTGCATGTCCCAGTGCTGATTCTATCTGGAAAAACTGCGATTGACCGTAAGAACAAATTTTCCTTTTTCTGAGTAGTTTTACTTTGCAATAACATCTCTGCCTGCTTAAGTAAAATGAATGTTATTCTGTGCTTGAATGAAATTTGTTTCACCCTTGGCAAGAAGCCACCAGTTTATTTTGTGGAATGTAAACGTCTGTTTATAGAAAAGTGATGGGTAGACAAAAGAATATCTGCTCTCCTTTTGGAAGCTTTGGAATTTTTAGAACTACTTTCCATTGGAGAGAAGTTACAGAAATCCAGCCTACATGTAGTCTGATAAACCAATACAATGCAGGTCTGCTTGCTGCTTTTTACATTGTGTTGGGTGGGTATTGCAGTATTGTTGGATTGCTTCCAAAAATCATCAACATAATAATAAAACAACTTGTTCAGAAGATGTTTATCCAAATACCTAACCAGTTTTTTGAGGAGAAAATCCATATTGAGCAGAGATATCATTTGCAGCAATAATGTCTGGAAGAAAAGAAAAATGAAAAGTGTCAGTCAAAGTAAACAGACTCTATAATGCAGCCCCCAGGAGGCTGTGTTATGGTGTATAATATATTCAGTTGCATACACCTAGCCCTATTTTCAAAGTCATAAACTGGGGTGGATTTGTCAGAGTTTCAACAATATAATTGTTTAGCTGTAAATTTTCCTGCTGGCAAGTTCCAGAGTTTGCAGGTAATCCCAGGCAGGGACTCGAGCTTGCCGTCGCACACACAATGGATGGCTCACAAGTAGCGAAGGGAGCCTGCAAACCACACTGCCACAGAAGCATGCTGGGGATCACGAGCTCCCTCAAGCACACAATTTAATTTGAATATATGATACACAGATACTTCCAACGTCGTGCACAAAGAGAGTGCCATTGTTGTGGATTATGTATGATTAACGGTGGAAGTGCATAGTAGGTTTAGAAGAGTGCAAATCACTCATATTTTTTAGCATCTTGAGCAACAAGATCCATTCCCACTTGAAGCCATGTGGAAAGGGCTTGGTTGAATCCTTTTTTCAAAATAGTCAGGGGAAACACCTGTGTCTCTGTTAACATGAGGCATGGCCCATAGCTTCTTATTTTGGCTATTTTTCTCTTGACTACACAACTTATGTCCTGGCAGCAAGATCTCCTGAGGCTTTCTGTTTCATTTGAATGCTTATTTGCTTCCATCTAAGTTATACAATGGGGCTTGAAGTGTTTATAGAAAAAGTTACAAAGATAGCAGTCCTACTGAAACCATTTCTTCATGGGTAAACATGATGGGAGCTGATGTACATAAACTAATGAAGAGGAAGGGAAAGAGAAGAGCATTTCCATTTCTCACTAGATTAGGAAGTCAAAGACTATTTGCCTGATTGAATTGGAGCTTTTTCTCTAAAAACACCATACACAGAGGCATTTATTTATCCTTACATGGAAGCAAAGCAGTGCTGGAAGACTCCAGAGAACAGTGCTGTATCCCATCTCTCACATAGACTTCTCTTTCTCTTGTTTGAAGGATAGCACAAATCCTGCCAACACTGATTTTCCTCCCCTAAAATTCACTGCAAATAACATTCACCCCTTAGTTCTTAAAAATCCCAGGACCTAGTGCAATAACTAAAAACATCTGTGTCCCTAAAATTGCTTTATAGTGTGAGAGTGAAACTCTTTCCTCTATCTCTTTTTTGACCTTCTGCTGATCCATTAGAAAGGACCTCCTAACCCATTCATAGTGAGTTGCTACAGCTGCTGTTGTGGAATTTATCTATGCATCTTAAAGGATCACATATTTTTGGCCCCACTATGCTATGGCACAGGACTTGCCACTTTACCTCCATGACTTTCTCTCTCTAGCCATATCTGATCACTGCAGTTCAAAGAAACATGTCTTACAGGAGATAATCCAGAACATCCTCGAGGACTCCTCTCTGAAATCACTTACAGTCCAGTTTGGGAAAAAAAATAAGAGAAAAAGTGAAACCAGTGTTTTGAATAGGAAAGAGATGTCAAACTTTGTTCACTCCATGCTCAAAAATTTGTTACAAGGCATTATGCAAAAATTAGGAAAAGTGAGGAGACTGGGAAGCTTGAAGGGCCAACAGAAATCA
>VZRX01003386.1:14562-28957 GCA_013398075.1 Notiomystis cincta | reverse complement strand
TCTTTTTCCTTTTCTTTTTTTTAAGGGCTCTCTAAGTAGCTTTCAGATAGTTAAACTCAGGCTGTAACTATAAGCCTAAATTGTATTCTGCTTTCATAACATTACCAACTGTAATGGAATGGTGAATACATTCTCTAAGTTTTGAATCATATTATAGTAAAATGTTAATGATCATTGTAAAAAAGAAAAAAAAAATGCCTTGTAGTGTCTCTGCCAAATACTAGTTTTTTTACACAGAATTAGAAAACAGCCTTGCAAAACTTATGATTGCCTGTGTTTTCTGGTATCAGTTGCTCTGGAACTACAGCACTTATCATGTCCATTCTCCTGTAAAGGTGTGGGTTTTTCTTTTCTGGAGTGGTCAATAACAAATACATGTATCTGTAGAGAGATACTGGGAATGTGGGCGTTCCTTGTGCTAAACCTTTTCATCAGTCTGTAACAAAATTGTTTAAACCAGTGGAAATAATTGGGACCTAAATGTATCTGCTGTTTCCACAGTGTGTGTTGGTATTGAGAGGCCAAGGCCTCCCAAAGTCCGACTGTGACCCTTCATATTTCAATCATACAAACTAGAATGGGGCTAGTGTGAAGGGGAAAATGAAAAACTGTCCTTCCTCATGCAGACAACTGGTAGATGCACAGTTTCCCACATGAACTGCTCGTATTCTCCAGTTATAATGCTTCTCCCCAGCTCCAAGTCAGAGGCAAATGAATATTGTTTCTGGAGTCAGGTCTGTCCTTCCAGTGTTGCATAGAGAAACAGGGGAAGAGAAGGTTGTGGACATCTCAAGGATTCTTCTGAAGGCAGTACAGATGGTTAAGGGTACAAGCAATATGCACCACTTGTCAATCAAGGCATCAGCAAAATCTAAAGGGTTTGGACCCCACTTTCATCATAACTTGCGACAATCAAAATGAAAAGATATTATCTCAGAGTAATTTTGATGAAGGCCTTCTTTTCCCTGTTAATTACAAAATCCTTTTTATATTTTTTTACTTCTACAAACAGATTATATGACAGCTTTGGATCTCACATACCAAATCAGTACAATATGTCTTTATTATACAGAGCATGAATTGACTGGAAATGGACATTAACCAAAATACAGTGTTCTCTCCAATATAATGGTTTCTCTCATGTCTGTCACTTGTATAAATAGGAGCATGTAAAACACTTCAGTTAAAATAATTCCTTAAATAATGTCTGACATCAAGAGCATATTAAGTGACTGAAAAACAAGTAAAATGTAGATGCACAAGAAAAAGTTTACATAATGCCTATCAAACATGTAATAAACATGTGGAGCACATGACACGGAAAGGCATTCTAATACTAAGTGAATAAAGGATTCACTATAGCCAATGTGTGTTGTGGGAGGAATGTAATACATTTCTTGGTGAAGCAGATAGAAAAATCATGTAATATTTAGCTCTTGTACTAGCCTTTGTACAGCATTTTTCCATTCTAAAATATGAAATGCTTCTCTTTCATGGAACAGTTACAAAATTTGTCTTGACCACACATGGGTTTTATAGCAGTTAAACTGCTTCGATTGAAGGTATTATATTGTATAGTTACACTTACCTAAACAATTCTTTGATAATCTTTTGTCAATACCATAACAGGCTACCCTTCATCCCAGAAAGAAATAAACAAAATGCCTTTGTCAACACTGTTATGCCAGTACAAAGCATTCCCATAAGATGAAGCTGTGACTTGAACTTGTGGCTGCTTGTGGGTGGTAGGCCATTGTGTAACCTGAACCTGTAGGCAAGACCTGATGCTGAGCCCTTGGGAAAGAAATGTGTTGTACAAAGACCAGTGTTAAATTCATGATTAAGGATACAAGTGATTTGGTTGAGAGATGATTTGCATGGAAGACTTGAAACTACATTTGTCATAGTGCTCCAGTATATCTTAACACAGCATGGTAGTTTTCACGTTTTCTCTGTTTAGGCTGTTTAGATGTATTCCCTGTGCTACTCACTCATTCCACACAAGCTAAGTTTGACCATTTTTATTGCTGTGGAAGTGGACTCAAGTTTTGCTCACAGAGGTTTTGCAGATTAAAAATCTGTATATAATAAAGCCTGACTATTTTAGCTCACAGTAAACAGTTTCACTTTTGGATAGAGCAGACCAGAGGCTCTCTCTTCCCTAATCCATGAAGACACTTCAGTGACAATTCTGCCCCTTTGCAGGTTTTGTCTGTTGTGGTGCTGTATACAGCAAAAGGTGCCCGTCTTTGCTTTCGGGGCCAGAGGAGGGTGAAGAGTGACTCTGAGGGGGTGGGTGTAGTCCCTGAAAGTGTTCTGTTCATCTTCACTCAAAGTCCTTGTAGAGAGTACCCAAAATGGATGCTGGTTTTAGTGGAGAATTATAAAAACGATTATACAGGGGAAGGCAGTTACTATTAACTTATCCAGAGGGAAAAAACACCACAAAACCAGAAAGACCAAAGAACACAAACATTTAAATAGACGGGCAAGTCTTAAAGAAATTTAGAAATGAAAATGTTGCTCTTTTGCAAGTACCTATGCTACATTAGTTGTAGGACTGATTAGTTAATTACAGTAAATATTTACACATCTATGAAGAACAGGAGAAGTATCTGAGGGCAGGATCAGATTCTGCCATAGAACTTCACTTTGCTGGCACACGCACAGAAGCCATTGTTGTCATTAATACGTGGCTATAAAAAGACTGATGGCCTGGTAATGTCTGGGAGTTTAGCACCTTGGTTTCTGAATCAAAGAATTAGGACCCAAGAACTCCTGATTTCCATCTTTTCTGGTTCTCCACTTACTGCCTTGTGGAAGGACAGCTGTGTTCTCTGCCTTGTCTCCTGTTGCTGGAAAAGGGGATGTTTTTCTTCCTACCTCACAGGGATGTTGTGAGGAATAAGAAGCTAAGGTCTGTGCAAGAGGTTATTTGTTTCTCTTCAACTTGGGGATCACATTTGATCAAGAGTGTGGAAGAGTACTTGACAACTGTCATACATACTGTATGTTTGAGTTCTGTGTCTTACTTGTGTCAGTGTTAATGCAAGACAGTAAAAGTCCATGGTGCTGAAAATTGGGGATAAAAGGAGAACAGGCTCTCTCCATATACAGCAATGATGCTGTAGCAACAGGAGACAAGATGTGTATGTCACACATGATTTTTTTTATTTTGAGGACAAAAGATTGTGATAAAATATTGGTATGGTTATGAAAATGTCAGGAGTCCGCACAAGCTAATTGCAACAAGCTTTGAATCCACTTTTTCAATTCTTTTGTTAAGCGGAATAAAAATTAAAGCACTCCTAAGTATTTCCCTCTCTGTGGACACAGGTGTGTTCACAGGTAAGGCATACTCTGAGCAGTAGTTGCAATAGTCAGGATTGCAGGGATGAAGGTTTATTGGGACCGAAATCACTCCCTGCTTGACAGCACTTCACAAGACAAGGACAGCTGATACTCTTTGTCCTGAAGAAGATGATGATTCTACTATTTTATCACATTGGACTCCACTTTATATTTTATTGATTTTTTTGTCCCTGGGGAAAAAAACATAGAAAATGTAGTTGTGCTGTAAACTCTGCAAACTAAATATCAAAGTCCTTCCTATGTATTTGCAAAACATTCAATAAAGTAAAGGTTTAAAACCATAGGTGTTTTCTGTTCTTACCATTTTTTGTGGTGTTCTATTCTGCTTTTGGGAGAAATAAAAGTTTAGCTTATGTTCACACCAGCATGTCACACTTCAGCACACAGCAAAACCTCAAGGTCTTGTCTGAATGTGGATGGGTTTGATAAACAGAAATAATGAAGCTCAAAAATCAGTTAACAGCTGGATTCTACATGTTCTCTCTTCTCACTGATGTCTCTGTTGGGTCAATCTCAAACATAATTATCACATTCATTTTCAAAATGACTTGTTTTTCAATCAAGTTAAATAATGGACTGCATATGTAGTCCTTAGAGAAGTGATTTTTTACCTTTTGATTAAAACTGCTGTAGAACTGATCACATTTGAGATGTTAATCATCGATGTTAGCGTGTGGCTGCACTCTGAAAATTGTACTAGATGACACATGAAGACAAATTCCATTAACCACCTACTGAATGATAAAGTAGATGATTGCAAAGGGATGAAAATGTCTGTCTGTAGTGGGGTCATCCTTCCATATCTGTCATAAGGTCATGCATAAATGTGTCATAGAATCGTTTTCTCTCCAATATCATCAGAAAGCAGGTTGATAGATGTGAAGAAAAATGTTTAGAGTCATTAAAAAAAACCCTGATGTTTTTCTCTGAAATGAAACTCTTCAGTAATTTATATGTGTGGTCAAAATTCAACACCCTGTGAAGGGGGCTACAAGGTAAGTACCCAAACCCCTGAGATAATACAGCAGCCTTGCAGCTCTGAAATCCACTCATACAAATGTGGAAGGTTATGTTTTCCTCTGACAAGAGGAGAAAGTTGGTTACAGGCATATCTGAGAAGTTTTGTGGTACCTTGTATGTCTTCCCTTTTGCCTATTGTGCTGGTTTGGGCTGGGGTAGAGTTAATTTTCTTCTCAATAGCTGGTATGGGGCTGTTTTGCATTTGTGCTGAACACAAGGTTGGTAACTCAGGGATGTCTCCCTTATCCTGAGCAGTGCTTGCACAGAGCCAAGGCCTTTTCTGCTCCTCATCCCTCTCCACCAGTGAGGAGGCTGGGGATCACAGAAGCTGGGAGGGCACTCAGATGGGACATCATTTCTCTGCTGCACAGCAGTAGTCTTCTGAGAGCAGAGCCCCTCCTCTGCACATAGCCATCTGCTCCTGGAGACCAGGGATACTAACATACCCACACCACAGTGTGTTTGGCAGCTTTAAATGGAAGAATTTCGGAGAACAACAGGATGGGGAAGGAATTACTTTTCTGAATGTATTTACATAAAATTGAGTTTTGAGGCTCCAACAAAGATAAAAGTAGCTATTGTGTTTGTGTTATGAAAACTTGCTGTGCCTGGATCACATGTTTGTGTACACTTTTAGAAGTAAGGGCATGGGAGGCATCCTTGCCTTCAAGGCCATTGGGTTTTCCATCTGCTTCCCATGATACTTTGGTTTTATTGATTGTATTTTATTGGTGTAATGGCTTGCAGAAACAAGTTGAAGATTACTTATTTGTGGAGGCAGTAGAGTCTAAAACGAGAACTTTTACTTCCATGTTCTTAAAACTGTCCCCTGAGCATGCAACCCAGAGAAAAACTGTTTAATTTGTGTAAGTCTTTGACAGACGATTAGACGGCAGCTGCTGCAGTGCTTTCGGGCATTGGCCCTGCTGCTGTTGCACAGGTGAGAAATGCTGCCTTTGGGGCAGGGCAGATCATCATGCTTGTCCCAAACCTGTGCCTGCACGAGGTTCACAAGCTGGTGTCCACCCACCTGGCTGCTACAGGGTCTCACCATGTAGGCAGGTTTGTGCTGTTTTCAACGTGGAAGTGCCACAGCCATAACTCCTTTGAGAAATTGTGATGATGTTTCTTTCCCTGTATTAACTCAGCAGGGAGAGTTTTTGCAAAGGTTCAGCTCCTAACCCTGTCCAGTAAGATTCAAAGTACATCTTGCTTGTCCCAGAAAAACACCTAACCAGCCTGCTGCCGGGGGAGCTGGGTGAGAGAGCTACCCCAGGGAATCATATCTTCTTTTGCAGAAAGGATGGCAAAAGCCACAAGGCTGTGAATGAAGTCAAGAAGGAGCAGGAGATATTGTAGTGTGCAAATAATTCACCCAGCAGTGGCAAGGTTTGAATTCCTTCAGAGGATGGCTCTTCTTTTATTAACATGCACTTTCAAAGGTGTAAGCAACTCACTTCCCCTCCTTTCTGGCTCCCCAGTGTGTAGGCACCTACCTGCAAGGTGTTTCAGGGCAAGCACAGAACAAAACTGTGAAGTCTCATACAGAACTGGCATGTCTAGCAATGTGCTGCTGTGGCACATCAGCACAGTACAGAGAGAGATTTTCAGATTTTCCCTTTTAAGATTGGATTGTCTAAATGAATCAAATTTGTTTGTACATGCCACTTATGTTTCTTATTTGAATAAATTCCTAAATGTTACCTTTGGTTCTGTGGCTGGAAAGTACATAACACATAGGTAAAAAAGGGAACTGAAAACTTTTCTAAATGAAGGGAAAGCCTATTTCAAGAAGAGCAAAAACTACAGCTAGGAGGAGAAACAGTTTGCAGAAACTGAACCAAAATCAACATGAAAAGCAAACTTATATGTTACCACCCAAAAAACAAAGGCAAACCATGAAAGTAAAACATTCATGCCACTTAAGAAAGTATACATTAATTTAATACTAATTCAATCTCATCTGTTTAAGCAGTGAGTTTTATTCATTGAATATGAATCGGATCTGATGTCTATATCCATTTTCCCCTCTGGAAAATTTGGCTGTATGAGCAATTAACACTTTCACTCAGATTTGTCCAAAACCAAGGCAAGCTATGTGATGCTATAGTAGGCAAGGCTGTCTTGTTCAATAATACCCCTAAAAATACAAACTTTAATCAGACACTCTGGCTTGCCACTCATTTTTGTCTAGTTCCATCTTGCTCCAATGAAACCCATCATCCATGCTTTCCTCTTTTTGGCACCCTACTAATCCAAAACAAGTAGCTCTCTCTGCCCAAGGAAGACTGCTCACATTTCATCAGTTTTCCTGCTTGCCTGTGCTTGTTCTTAGGGGGAGGAGAGGAAGGAGAAGTGTGTGTGCCCATGTTCCACTGAGCCATGCCAGCAGAGGAACTGAGACCAGCATAGCAGAGATGGTGTTGGGGAATGGTGTTAGAGAGCCACTGCTGAGCATCAGCACCTCTGGTGTCCTGGCCAGTCCCCAATGCACCACCACTCACACATCTCATGGATCACATGGCTGCTCTGTTTGAGAAATTAAAATAATGAACTCCAGTGAAGAGGATTAATCTGAGTGAAGATCCGTGGGCTTGGCTACCCAATCCCTGGCATTTTCCTGACTGCAGTGGCCACTGAGGCAAGAAGGAAGACATCAGACTTGGACATGGACCTTCTCAGATCATGGATGGGCTGTGCTTATACAGTGGTGGGGGACAGGGCTGAGAATGGCTCAGGACTTCCCTGGAACAGAAGGCAAGAGCTGAGATCTGGGACTGAACTAGCACAAAACCATGTTTCTATCCTGAATGGCAGAACCACTGCTGGAACTCTCAGTTCCACCAGGGGATGCTTCTCGAGGTAGTGTTAATACTTCAGGATTATGGGCTGGCATTGCTGATTTTTTGATGCTGTATTGATTAATACCAGCATCTTCAGATTCTTCTCTTCTTCAGGCAACCTTTGGCCTGGAAAAAGAGAAAAATATAAAAAGCCAAATGCATAAATCTGCTAGCTATAAAACTGAAGGATGGTGAAATTATTCTGCAACAGCATATCCATATTCTCATTAAGAGCAATTCAGCATTTTTAGGACATGTTAACTGCTGCAGCAGGAAGAAGAAGCTGCAGATCAATATAAAATAAACCACAGCTTCACAAAAGCCAATTTATAATTTCCAAAGTACTTTTCCTCAGTTGTGCAGGAAAGTCATCACTGGTACACCCATGGGACAAAGTTACAGAGAAGCATCAGACCACTTTGGATGTGGAGTTGCTAAACTCATCCAGTCTAAAAATAAAAATCTCCATATTGTAATGACAAAAACCAGGAGGTAATCTGGCACAGAAAAACTGAGAAAGGGTAATGATCACTGATGACTTCACTTCCAAAGTGGAGAGATCATGGCTGGCAGTTAATTATCCAAATCACCCCTGAGTATATCTCTACCAAACAAGCTCTCTGACCTTTTGCAAAGAGGTGAGAATGCAACAATGTGGGACCTTTTTTCCATGGGGATTTTGATTGTGCAGCAGATTATTATCACAGTGGAGCTGAACGGGGTAGAGAGATCAGGGAGCAGCACCATCACATGGTGGCACTGCTGGTCCTGGGGCAGCAGACCCACCCACCAAGGCCATGGCTCCTGGCTCTTGATTTGCATGGGATCCTCTTTGGGGTGATCTCTACAGGTGTGTGTGTGTTGTTTAAACGTATCTTCAAATCTAATCAGGTTTAGGTGTACACTTGGGGACCTCCAGGAGCACCTTGAGGAGTGTGAGCTTAGAGGTGAAGGTCAGAGGAAGTCAGACAACAGGCACTGACCAGTGCCAGGCAGGACCCACCAGCAGGTGGGGAATCTGCAGTGTGTGCAGGACACTCTGCTACCCAGGGATGGTGGGATGGGAAAGCTGGGAAGGGCTGTGCAATGCAGGCCTCCCCATGCTGCCAGTTCCATCCCTCAGCCTGGTCGAGGCTGCATGACCAGGGCAGACCCCTCATCCTGCTTTGCAGAGATTTCATATCTTTTCCCAGAGATGCTGAGTGCTGAACCCTTGGGTGGGCACATCTAAAGGCTTCCTGTGTGCAGAACAGTGCTTCTGACATGACAAATTTTGGCAGTATCTACAACTTTACCCCAAAGGAAGACTAGTTCTTAGTATAAGGCAATATGCACAGCATGATGCTTCAGCTGGGGCAGGTGCATGGGTAAAGAGTATGTGGAGGTTGCCCAGAGCAATTTTAGCTACTTAAGCATTAACCACTAAATGTGTATTAATTTAGTGAGATTGTGGCCTAAGGATCCCACAATTACTGCTCCCAGGTGTGAGCTTTCATCTTTTAGTACACAGTAAACATTTTAAGTACTTGGCTTTCAAATATTAGGAAGGGTTGGACTATAATCTAGAAATAATCTAATAATAATATAATCTGAAACAATCTAATAATAACAATATAATATAAGACTAAATTTAATGTAACAGGTTCTGTAAAACTCTAGTAAATGAAGTGGATAGGAAGAGAATGGCTTTCCTGTGACCTTCTTGCCAGTTATCACTCCAAATTTTATATATTCACACAGTGCTTCACAGTTTAAGAGAACTTTGGCAAATCAAACCCAGCAGCAGACATTCATCTTCATAATTCCTGGGGCCAGAGAAGAAGAAGCAAGCTAGCTCTAATTTCACCACCACTATTCACAGGTGAAACCTTCAATAATAAAAATGAATACAGCTGGAGTCCCACTAGTTACACAGAATCTTTAAGGTGGGAAATGAAAAAAGATAACTGGGTTTGCTGAATAAATCAGCGCTGCCATCCGTGCTGGGAATGTGTCTCCCTGTGCTACAGCAGGAGCAGGTCAGCATCCTGAGCTCAGGCTCAGTGCAGTCACCAGGGCAGTGCTGGGGGGCTGCCAGGACAGCTGGGAACGGTGCTCTCTGCACATCCTCACCCTCACAAGGATAATACCCAAATGCACTGAAATGACAGGAGGAAAGGTCAAGTCTTGACTGGTTTCTGGCACTGAAGCCTGGACTGCAGAGAAGGAAAACTGTTATGTTCTCTTGGGTGAATTAAGTGGGTGATCTACCATGAGCATTAACTCCTGCCCCAAGCATGATTTGCTGGGGTGGTGGGAGCCCCAGGGTTTGGTTGTTGCCTCAGCTGTGAGGCTCTGGGTGGCAGGGTGCCATCAGCACCTTCTGCCAGCTTTGTTGCTGTTACTAATTTTTAAGGCATCACAAAACANGCCCCAGGGTTTGGTTGTTGCCTCAGCTGTGAGGCTCTGGGTGGCAGGGTGCCATCAGCACCTTCTGCCAGCTTTGTTGCTGTTACTAATTTTTAAGGCATCACAAAACATTAGAGGTCCTTAAGCATGACATGGAGCTGTGGCTGAGATATTATTCAAAGAAGAGGGCTCTTATTGCTATTTGAGTGGTTCACAGTGAGATAGCAGAGGTATTTGCTAATCCTAGTAAATAAAAATCCCTGCAGCTAGGAACCATCTCCAGAAAGCACAGGCAGGGTTGGCTCTCCCACGTTGTTCCTCCACTGTTTTTCTTCTCCTTTAGTCATGTAGAAACACTGTATTTTTTCACCCTTTTCCCTGTGTGGAGAAAAAAAATTGAATTTTTTTCTTATAATGAATTTTTTTAAAAATACCTCTTCTTCCATATGATCCTAACAGGATCCTCAGCATGTGCACATCTCTGAGTGTAAGATAAAGGAGGAGAAGATGGTAGGCAAACATGTTGCAGTGATGTTAAGTGGCCTGGGACTAGAAATACTGCAGAATAATTTAAAGAATATTTAAAATCTCTTTGGTCTGTCCTGGAAAAGCCATTGTGCATCTTATTAAAAGCTGTAGTGCCTAAAAATCCTATGGCCACTTAAAATGAGGGAAGGGTGAGACAGGAAGTAGGTGAAAGATCAACTTTCAGAGTTGGAGAGCTGTTAAATCACTGAAGAACATAAAGTTTACCAGTTGTATTTTGGACAGTGTTAGAACTGACAAAGCACATGAAGGGCTGACAGGGCTAGATCTGACCTCAGTAGTAGAGATGTGTATTACTTCCCATGGATTATTCTTGGATAGGTGAAAATAAATATTTCTGATTACAAAATTGGGAATATGTGATGCCAGAGCCAGGGTCCTGATGTGAGCCTGAGCCTCCAGCTGAGGGCCAGGGCTTTGGATAAGGGTGCTCTATCTGTGCTCAGTTTGGACTCTAGCTTTTAGTCAGGCTCTGGAAGAGTCCCCAGAGGATCTTGGCACAATGAAAGACAAAGGAAAATATAAGACTATCTAGAAGAACCAGCTCATTTTAAAATTCACAGATTTTGGAGAGGAGCAGTTGCTGTTCTCTGAAGCATAGGAGAAGAATTTTTTCCTTGCCTATGCCCATGGCTGGGAAAAGTCTTGTGAAACTTGTTTTAAACAGAAACTTTTGTTCAATAGTGGTAGTTTTCCTTTTACCATAAAAGTTATTCATTCTCCTGCCATCTGACAGCATCATTAGAAGCTCATCTTTTCCCTTAACCTTCACATCAGCTGTTACTGACTATAAAGCAGGTCTGACCATCTGTATGTTGCCCCTATTAAATGTCCATTTCATAATTAATTATACAGGAACACTCCCAGGGTGGTAAGTCTGGCAAATAATGGTGTATTCCAATGCAAAGATTCTTTTGATGAGGGCAAACCTGCTCCAAGAGAGCAGGCACAAGAGACAGTGCAATCTTCACCTATGTCCCTACGACAGGGTCATTTTTCTGATGTTTGTGGCTAAAGGGACTTGCAGGATTCTGTTGTTCAAGGCAGCTTCCCAGGTTGCTCACAACAGAAGTCCTCAAATAACCCTAGGAAAAGGTGAGGATATTACAGGACTATTTCTTGGGATTTATGGTGCTGTGTAGGGTATTTTGGGGCCAGAGGGAAGTGCTGCATGAAACACGGGGGGAGGCGCATTCCTGAATTATCAGCAGCGCAGGTTTCCTGCTCTGCCACAAGACAACACGAGAGGAAAGTGCTCTCCTCTGGCAAATGAGACTGATCTCAGTAGGAAATGCAAAAGGATCACGACGTTTTCCTCTCAGCAAAGCTGAAAGCCTTCAGCTCTGCTGAAGCTGTGCTGCCTGGTTTTGGGTACCCAGCCACCTCAGCGTGCCTGGGGCCCCTCCACCCTGGCATCTCACGCCACTCCAGCGACACTTCAGCAAAAGAAATGTTCCCTCTCAGGGAAACTGCAACCCTGGCAAAAGCCTGGAAACAAGAACTGAAGGCAAACAAATGGGATTTCAGGCCATTTTCTTCCCTTTAAGTAAGGGTCACTGGAGTGGCTGAGCACCCTCCCACCAGCTTTCAGAGCAGCTGGTCCAGGAGCCTCCTCCATCGCCCTCCGCAGGGCCTCACCCCGTTCACTTCCGCGGTCGTGCCACAAGGGTGCTGGTTTCAATTTTTTCTCTTGACAGCCTTTCATGCAATTATATTATTTATAGTCCTGTGTCCATTCACATCATCATTACTCTCTAACAATAAACTTAATAATGCCTTTGCAAGCCTTTGTTATTTGCTGAATGCTGTGGGGTGCTGTGTTTCGGAGCTATCATGCACTTTACAGAGCCTATGATTTGTCTCTCGGGTATGTTATCTTGCTATTAGCTGTAAATAGGGATCTAGATAATGTTTTACATCTGTACCATTAAGAAGCAACAAATTAGACTCTTCCCTAGCCTCTTCTGCTAGCTCACTAATCTTTGTTAACTTCAGGAAAAATGGAAAAAAATCGCTGTTTGTAAAGATACTGAGAAAGCTTTGCAGTTTGTATGCTTGAAACTATAACAACTGAGATTTTTAACCAGATCTGGTTGAAATTCAATACTCCTTTTCCTGGGAAAGCCACAGATTGTTGCTATTTGTTTTCACAGCAAAATGAAAAGGAAGCCAAAGCGTGAAATTTCCTTTACAGAATGAGATAAATATTAATTTCAGATCCACTATTTAGAACCTTTTGTTTCAATGAAATGCAAAATAAAACAGTTCAGAATAAAAATCCACTTAAAAAAAAAAGATAGAAATATTCCTTTTTAGTACAACAGAAGCATTTTTTTTTCAATGTATTTGAAAAATAAAATAAGCAGCTTCTAGGTATTCTCTGGGAAGTTGTTTTCAAAGGCTGATCAGGCAGCAGCTTTCAAGATGCAGATAACTGAGCAAAAAATGCTGAAGTTGTCCATCCTCAGTGCTGGCGAGTTTTTGATCAACTCCTACAAGACAGGGGAACAAATGTTTTTTAAAAGTTTCCACAGTGATAAGGAACCAGCCTTTTGGGTTTTTTAAAGTAAAGATTCAGTATCTGAGGTTTTGAAGGTTAATGAGCAGCTTAGTTTTGGACAAAGGAGCTTTCCAGATGGTCAGTCTGTGCTGGACAGTGTGCTGAGGTGGTGGGACAGACAGACTGCTTGGGTCCCCCTGGCCCCTCACCCTCCAGCCTGCTTTGCCTGGACTCTCTTTAAAGGGTGCATCCCACTCAGTACAACATCTCCAAGAGTGATGTGTTCAGAGGTTGTGGTCCTGGCTGAACACTCTGAAACAGGTTTAAACACCTTGGATCGGAAACCTCCCACAGGCAGTTTTTGCCTTTTTCTTACACACTTGACTTTTCATCTTGAGTTTTTCCTTCCTGGGAGCACTGTCAGCACCTGACACGAATGGAATAGAACTTGGGAATTCCCTGCCAACCCAAATGCATCACCATTGGACCATTGGAATGCACAAGATAGGCTGTTTCTTCACCAACTCGTGTTTGTCCATCTCTTAACATATTAACCAGGCTCATGAGCCAGCCCCTCTGCTTACAGAAACAGAGAGATTTGTTTGGTTAGAAACCACCAGCAGGATGGAGAGCAGACCTATCCACAGCTGAGCAGACAGTGGTGCCTGTGAATACCTCATTTATGTGTGGTGTTTGGAGTAAAGGGAAATCTTATCACAGGATCAGTGAAGTAATGTGAACAGGGCCCTGATTGCCTGATGAAGCTTAGTGCGCTTTCACAAGACCAAAGACTTGGGGAAGCATGGAGTTTGGGAGGGATGTAGCTGCTGATGGGCACCACGGGATGTAAAACTCTGCAAAACACTTCTGATTTCTCATGTGAAGGTTTATGGGGTTCTGCACAGCTTATCAGCACCTCACAGTGGTAGGCACTGTCCTGCAATAATGCATGTTACAGCCAGAGCACAAAAAATGTCATCTCAGCTCATAGGCACTGGTGATGTGTAGGATGGCATCCACTGTAACAGCGACTGATGGAAGCAAATTAAAGTTTCATGGAATATTCACAGCTTTCTCAGCTGCTCCCTTTCTACCTTGAAGTGATCTCCTGACACAATGGGCTAATTTTGCCGTGCTGGTTTCACTCCCTTCCAGTTCTCACTGCTGAATTTCACCTGCTCTTTTCTCTGACTGCACAGCTGGGCAGCGCTCCTGGCCCAGGGCACCACGTCCCAGGCAGCTGGTGAAGGAAATTGGCTGCTGCTCACTGAAATCTTGCTGAGGGAGACTCACTCCACTGCATTAATTCACTTACCTGCTGCCCCTTGCTGCCATGAGCTCCAACACAAGTTTCCTTTTATTTACTTCAGCTGTGCACTGTGCAATTAAGAACAAGACCAAGGGATGTATTTTCAGCCCCTCTTCTTTAAATTCTCAATCTTCATTTATCTCTGGGGTAATGGGTGATTTCTACTACTGGTTTTCAGTTCATAAAAGCCAGTAGTTGGAAGGGTTATCTGTGATTATCTGTGATTTCACTCCCTCCATGTTCTCAGAAATGTTTCTAGGAGAAGCAAGCTAATGTGATATTACATATCTGTAGCAATAAGAAAAATAATTTTTCTTACTTTTCTTCACAGAAATATGGACTCATAGATCCACATGGTGAGTTACTGCACAGTAAGAGACTTGTGGAACCAGGTTTGCAAATTTGGTAATGGAAACT
>VZRX01003378.1:0-33478 GCA_013398075.1 Notiomystis cincta | reverse complement strand
CCCCGGGCACGGCGCAGCGCCCTGGTGGCTCCCGACAGCGCCAGCGAGCCGCAGACACCCCCGCGTTTCCATCTCGACGGGCCCAGCGAGCCCTCGTTAAGCCCTTGGGCAATCCTCAGCCCCAGCGTGCCCACCAACAATCCCCAACATCCCCAATGTGCCCCCAAAAGCCCCAGTACCCCCCGACAGCCCCGGGCTCTGCTCCCCAGCAGTTTCCTCCCCAGTGTGCCCACCCTGACATCCCCGGCGTTCCCCCAGCAACCCTGAGGTGCCCAGACCGCCATTCCCACTGCCTTGGGGTGCCCAAGTGACCACTCCCCCCCAAAAAAACCTGGTGTGGCCCACCCTGGCTGCCACAGGGACCCCACAGAGCCCCACGTCAGGGCTGAGCATGGCTCAGCCATGGGGGGCCCAGGCTGCTGGGGACCCTGTGGCTCTGCTGGGGGACACGTGTCTGGGTGGGTGCACGGCACCCCCAGCTCCCTGTGGCACCGTAGATCATGGTTGGCATGTACAGAGCCGTGGGAGCCTGTGCTGGGCAGTGCAGACTCCCTGCTGGCTCAGAAGACCCTTTGCTCTTTAAAAGCCTGGTGTTTGGAGCATGGGTCATTAAACTGCCCCCTAAACCACAGAGCAAATCCCATGTGAACTCCAGGAGAGCCTTTCTGCACTCCCAGGGATGTCTGTCATGAGCACGGCCCCTGCGTGCTGCAACGCTCTCAGTGTTTCTTCAAACTCCATTTTTCCCCTCACAGAGCTCCCCCCCCAGCCCACTCTGCCTCTGAGCCCCGAGTTCACTGAAGTGCCTCATAAATTATAGATCCTGTCTTTGTAGCCCCGTCCTTGCTCTGGGCTATTTCCTACCCGCTCTCCGTGCACGGAGCTCTCTTTGAAGAGCAGGAACATGAGGAGCTCGCGGGGCTGGGGTTTGCATCAGTGTGGTTCTTCAGCCTGCAGTGGGAGTTCGGCCTGAGGTCTCTATCCCACTGCTGTGAGATGCCTGTGGCTTTGGTGGAGCGAGAGGAAAGGCTGGGAATGCAGGAAATAGCAGTGGGTTGATACAGGACACAGGATACAGGACTGTCACCTGATGTCTGTTATTGTCCACCCAGTGCATGGTGTCCCCAGCTTCAACATGGATAGTGTTGTCCCAGTGAAATCCTAGGCTGCCCAGTATAAACCAGCAGCAGACTTTTGCTCTAAATATTTTAGAAATCAGTACTATAACATTTAATATTGTCTCCTGTTGGTTTTGACCTGGAGTCTTGGGGGTGGGAATAAACCCCAGAGTGAGACTGTGCAATCCTGGTGTCACAGTCCTGTCCACTCTTCTTTTGCAGGAGATCTCACAGCTGCTGGACTGGGAAAGACAATTCAGTTCCAAGCCCCTGCCATGACCACCTGCCCCACTGGACCAAGTTGCTCCAAGCCCCATCCAACGTGGCCAGCAAGAGAAGCAGCACCACTGTGGTGTCATTGCTTTTGGGGACAGCTCAGCTGGAGCAAGGACATCAATGGCACTCTGGTCTCATGTTTGGACTTTGGACCCGTTTTTCCCCTGATTCTGCCCATGCAAAAGACATTTAGGAGGACTTTGGGAAGGTGTTTTGGTAAGAAATGTTTAAACCCTGCCATGTGCCTCAGCCTCTCCCCTGACCCTCTGTGAGCCCCAGCCCCACCAACAAGTTGCAGTGGAAACAAAGGCAGTTCTTGCTTCAGATTCTTCAGAGATAGCAATATGTCAGGAGCCCCTGGAGATGCCGAAAGTAAATGAATCAGTGCTAGAAAGTGAAGGATATCATCCGTGCTGAATGGTGAAAAGGAGTCCTGAGCAGTATCTTCATTGATTTTCCTGTAATTGACACGGAGCTCGGCTCGCCGGAGGCTGCGGCGGGAGCGGGGAGGCCCAGGTACCACTCCCGCCTCAATTAGGCAGCTCGGGGCTGTGTGCAGCTCCAGAGGAGCCAGTGGGCTGGGAGCCCCTGTGCCCACTGCTCACAGGGTGCTCTGCAAGCTGCCTTGAGGACAAGGGGCAGCTTGGAAGTTCGTGTCCCAGGCTGCCAGCAGCTTCCCGCTGGCCCAGGTACGCTGAGCCCTCAGCTGGTGAGAGACACCAGCCCTTAAGTCAGAAAATCCAGCGGTGGCAGCAGCAGGAAATCTGGTTAGCTGAGGTCTGGGGCTCTCCAAGGAGGAATGTGCCTTCTCTGTGAAACCTCTCAGCTGGGCAGTGGCACAGACCCAGCTCTCTGGGCACCCATGGACACCCTGTCCTGAGGCAGAGCCACCCGGGCAGCAGGGACGGCACTGCTGGCACAGCTTGGTGTAACGAGCCACAGAGCTGGTGAGTGTGGGGAGCAAGGGACAGGGGCTGGCTGTGACCAGAGTGGCACTGGCACTGTGTGCAGGGCAGGGGGAGTGTTCCTCACTGACCAGCAGCCTGTTGTATTTTCTTAAATACCCCTCAGATGAATCCAACAGGATTTTTGCAAGAAAGAGCTGAGGAAGGGAAGTTTGAAACAGTGAAGGATCTGAGCAGCTGCAATAGAGGAGGGATGGGTCCCATGGAAGAGAAGCACGGCTGCAGCACAGAAAAGGAACCAGGAGCATCAATTTACAGCCCAGCAGAGGAACCACCTGTCAGGTTGGGTTTGTGCCTAGGAAAGGTTCCCACCTTTTGACTCATTCACGAAAAAGGTACATGGTCTTTATAACAGTACAGGAAACTTGTGCTTTGAAGATTTGCCCCTACTGAAATCCACTTTTCCCAGGCTGTCTTTGCAATTTCCCACCCTCCTTTGAAGTTGGTATTTGGGGTCTCCAGGCATAAGGGGGTCTCGATCTGCCTCACAGCACTCCAAGTGGTTTTAAACTCTCTTTAAAACCAGCTGCTTGTCAGCCTGCTAGGGTGTGAAGATCCATGAATTTATTGCCGTGAGCTTTCTCCCTCCTCAGCTGTGCTCAGCAGCCGTGGCTGCTGGATTGCAGCAGCTCCGCTTGGACTGCAAAGGTATCCCCGGGGGAAGGGTGTGAGGAGCGAGCTCTGCAGCTCCTGGGACACCCTGCTGGGCTAAGGAACCCTCACATCCCGGCCCTTAAGGCAGTGGGAGCAGCCGCAGAGGCCGGAGCCAGCGGCAAACAGGGAACAGCGGGGACACTGCTGTGGGTGCCTGGGGCGAGATGGAACCGCAGCGGGACCACTGAAAGCTGGGCAGGATTCGAGCTGGAAGCAGGTGGGATCCCAGTGGGAGCCAGGCACGACCAGGGATCTCGGTAGTGGGAGCCAGGCAGGGTCCAGGAGGGACCCAGGTGGAAGCCCCGCCGTCCCCGGCGGGACCTCGCCCGCCTGAGCCCGGCGGTTTCCCTGAGTCACTCCCTGCCCGGAGCCCCGCGTTCCTGCTGATGCAGCGCCGGGGTCACTAAATGCTTTGTTGAACGCCTGCCCGCGTGTGCCTAAGTGCTTTCAGCCTGGGTGGCTGCTGAATCGGGTTTCCTGGGACAATTATTTTGAACATAAGTACCCAAAGTCTGCTCGAGTCCTTTTCTAAGTGCTTACGTTATTTTGTTTTAAAAACCTGGCATTGCGTCCTTATCCCTGTGGTCAGAGCCATCCCAGAGATGTACTTATTTTAATTATATTTGGAAAAACGCTTGCTGGGCACAATGGGCACATCTCTCCTCCTGACTCTAAAACGTGCAGTGTTTTCTCTCAGCCTGTGAGCTTGCACTCTTCTGGCAGCTCCGGGCACGGGGTCACCTCCCATCAGGAATCTTTGGGAATTCAGTCCCAATCTTCAGTGGGAAACAATGAGATTAATCCTGGTGTGCCTGTGAAGAGGGATTGCTGTGTGTGTTGCTACCTCCTCCACTCACTGCTGCTCTTAGTGCAAGACCAGGCTTGGCACAGCCAGAAACTGAAGGAGGCTCCTGGGGGCTCAGGAGAACACAGAGACAGGTGCCCCTGGAATGGGGAAATTGCCAGTTCCCAGGTTATTATTCACTCTTTACCTAGTTAAACCACCAGGAATTTACTAAAGGCTTCAGGATTTAAGCTCATAATTTCTTTCAATATTGTTATACATTTTAAAACCGTCCCACCAGCTGCATTAATGTCTCCTGTGCCATGCCATGGTGTGCATGCAGCTGAGCTTCCTGCAGATTACTTGTCTTTAGACCTAATCCTCCGCGCTGGGAAAAAATCCCAAATCTCTTGGTTTTTTTTCTGGAGTGATTATCACAGACTGCAGAATGATTGTGTAAAAATTAATCCTGGGGGATGAGATCAGGTTTGGAGCTGCAGTCTGGTGCTGGTAAACAAACCTTTCCCAGAGTGAGGGAATTAAGCTCTGGTGGCTCCCTTGTTTTCCCTGCGCTGAGGGGGCTTTATCCAGAGCTCCAGCTGGGTGCAGGAGCAGTGGATCACGGGCTGGCTGGGGATACCCACAGACCTGGGTCCCAAAAAGCTTTCCAGAGCTTCCCTGAGGTGGGAGGGCGACTGTGGAGTGGGCAGGGGGCTTTGACAGGACAGATGGGGATGCACCAGCAGTGGGACCGTGCTGGCACCCCCAGCTCCAGGCAGTCATCCATCCTCAGGGCTCTGATTCAAGAAGGTGCTTAAGCCCAGCATTAGGAGCTCAAGCCATCCCCATCCCACTGCCAAGTGTGATGGATCTGTAACTATTCTGAAGCCATCCATGAATATTGCATGTGGATCCACTTATTGGAGCCTCCCCTGCATGGCTGCCTGGGCCTGGTTTAATGTTGGGCTGTCAGGAAATGCAAGCCAGGGAGGAATAGTTGGGGATCAGCCCTTTTGGTGCCAGCAGCCGAGGTTGTGGGGGGAGAGGCAGGGAGTGAGCCTGGGGACACTGCCAGGGATGGGGCTCTGGGCTGATTTAAATCCCTCTCTCAGGTATTTGATCCCTGGAAACAAACAGCACCCAGCTTTGTGGGAGCACAGGGACAGGGACCACCCACTCAGCCCTGTCTGGAGCCAGGAGAGGGAGAGCTGGCAGCCACTTGGAGTCTTGCTGCAAACTTCTGCCGTGTTCCTCAAACCCCAAAGCAGAGCCAGGGCATGCAGGACCTGCTGCTGTGGTGGCAGAGCACTGCTGCTGTGCACACAGGATGAGCAAGGTCAGAACTGCCCGTGGAAAAGCCACCCCGAGAGGGGGCTCTGCAGTGATTCGCTCAGCCAGGAGTGGAAGATTAAGCCTGGGTTAATTTTATGCATTAATCAACAAGAGAGGGAACATTTCATTTTTACTGGGTGGCCGTTGTCCCTCCCATTTACACCGCACGGCTCCATTGATTTCATTAGGATCTGCCAGGCAGGAACGAGAGCGGAACTTGGCCCCCTTAATTAAGACGACTGTTGCTAAAGGCAGAATGATGGAAAATAATTAACCCTGTAAAAAAGCCACACGATGCTGAGAAGGAGGAATACATAATTTAGGAATCAGGAGGCCATTATGCAATATTAATTGCAGACAGCATGTCTAAACAGCACGACACGCCACGAGTCGTTCTCCTGCTCACAGGGCTGCTGGAGAGGCCAATCTGGCTCTTGATGTTCCACCAAGAGCCCCAGAGTTGCATCTCTGGAATAAATGTCCTCCACAATGGGGTTTGGGTGCATTTGGAGGGCTGGTAGCACAGGGAGCTGCTGTCTCCACTCCCAGAGCTCCACAGATACGCTGCTTCTGCTGGTGGAGGCTCAAGCAATTTCATTAATTAAAGTTCTAATTGTGCTAAGGGAGCTTTGACCTCCTAGGAGGACCCTTGCCCTTCTTTGCCAAGAAAATTGGATTATTCCTCCTCGTGCTGATTGTGAGAGCCTTCTCTGCTGCTAAAATATTCTCTCTACTTCCTAATCAAATGACTTCAAAAGGCCAAACATGGAACTTTCAACAGCAATAACAAACACACCCATTTATTGAAACAGACACAAGAAACAGCAGTTCCATAGGCAACTTCTGGGGAAGGCTATCAATGGATGCAAAGGGAAGGTCCACTTGTCCCTGGTGATGCTTTAGGGGTTGGATACTGGGCTGTGAAGCTCCTTTTAACAGAAAAGGAACCAGAGCAATGCCCTGGGGATTGGGATGTTGGTCCCCTCAGGGCTGGGATAGCAGCAGGAAATTTCAGGATGAGGATGTTGCCACAGCTGCATGGCTCTCATACTGATTTCACCACAGTGAAACCTTTTCACCCCATTGGTCCCAGTATTTTTCCTCTCAGAGGCAACTCCATAATTGTGGCAGGGAAAGATGCTGGTGGAGAATCAGGTAATGCTCTTTTCCTGTATCGTTGTCATCATGGCAAAGCTGATAAGAACCATCTTGTTTAAATGTTAGTAGGAGAAAATGGTTTTCCAGGGGTCTTGGTTCCCAATTGCCTCTTGCTCCCAGGGAGATGGTGGAGGTTGAGTGTAGTAAACCAGGAAGAAAATCCTCTGGCTCCAGATCTCACCCCTCTTTTGCTAACGTACCCGAGGACATCTTATTTTTATTTATCTCTTATGTTTTGAGATCTTACATTCTTAATTCAACCTTAGGATTCTCCTTCCAGCCCATCCTTCTTGGTCCCCATTGCAGAACAGGCCTGCAGTTGTCTGGACCCAGCAGGTGATACATAGTCATTAAAAACGTGTCAGCAATTAGTCATGATAATGAACTCACACAGTAATGAAACTGCTTCCAAGGAAACAACTTAGAAATCTCCACTTCAAGGTCCTGCTGCTGCTGCTGCTGCTCCCATCACATCCCCAGATGTGTCAGGTCCCTCGGGGTGGGGCAGAGGGAGGGCAGGAGGAGGCCCAGCTCCCTCAGGTGTGCACACCTGGACAGTGGAACAGAGAGAGTCGTGCCAAGGCCCTCTCCAGCAGAGCTCAGTGCTCCCCTCAGCAGCACACGTGGCCTCTGTCCCTCAGCCTGCTCTCCTTACACACTAAATCAAGGAATTAGTTCCTAACTGACTGTAATTTTATTTCGTAGCCCTCGCTAATGAGCTCTTTGTGTAATGTATCATGAATTACTTACAGCAAGATTTTTCTTTTACTTAGAATGGGTAAAAAATCAGCATTGGCTCCAGCCTGTGCCCGCTGTGCCCACTGGATTTTTCCAGCTGAAGCTCAGCCCTAATTTTGCAGATAAACAGCTTCTATTTCATTAAATGAGCTCTGCACAGAATGTTTGTCTTAGTTATTTCCAGAAAATTAATTCATAGGGCTTAATCTGTTTAGCATCTGATTAATGGGATTTTTAATCACCCATAATAATGATAATAACAAGCTTAAAGTAATAACCCAGGCAAAGGTGTGTATTTGTCTTTGCTCTGCCCATTGTCCTGACAGCCATCAGTGCTGCCCAATAACTCCACATATTTGGCATTGTTCCTTTCAGATCTATTGATCAGGTGGGAGAACCAGGCCTAGTTTGAATCTGTCTCGTTTAACAACGTTTGTAAAAGCACCAGTTACCAGGGGGGGAGTTTGGGAAGCAGCACTGGTGGCTCCTGGAGCCAAGATGCATCCAAACCTATCCCTACAGAACACAAATGCCATTAAGCCCTGTCTGTGATAATTAAACACCTGCTGCATGACATCTAAAATCAGATTTATTACTGGATATGGTAAGGGATGTGTTGGAGTGTGGATTTAGCAGGACAGCAACCACGCTGTGGCAGAGATGTTTGAGTCTGCAATGTTTCATGGAGGTTTCTGAATTCCATTTTTATCTGAGTGCCACATCCCCCCCTGCCATCCTCGGGGTCCCACCTGGCCATGAACAGAGCAGCTGAGACCAAACACAGCTCACTGCAGATGTGGGCAGGGCTCACCCTCCTCCTGTCGGGATTTATTCCCTGATGCTTTCCGTGTGCTGCACGGCTGCTGTCCTGGTTGGGACACCCTTTCTGAGGGGACAGACTCCCCTTCTGCCTTGCAGAGACCTGGAGATGAGTGGTTTGGGCTCTGGCAGGTGAGCAGGAGGTCAGGGCACAGGCTGCAGCACTTCCCAGGGAGGGATCAATACCCAGCCAGGCGTGCGAGGAACGCGGACAGGCACGTGCTGGGGGAGGCAAAAGGCATCCTCTGCCTCTCCCCGGCTGAAATTGGAAGGAAATGGATCGATCTTTGCCTCTTTTCGGGGTGAGGGGAAATTGCAGAATGAAGATGCCTTGAAGGAATGAGATGGATGGGAGTAACTGGAGCTCATCCTCCACGGGAGAGGAAAATGCAGCACAAATGATGATGTTAGCGATCCATCCGTCAGTCAGGGGCTTTATCCCCAGCTCCATCATGGGAGGTGTGGTGCAGGAACGTGGGCAGCCTTAATAACCCATTGCTCCCAGTGGCACAGCAAATCCCCCCAGGGGCTGTGCCCTGCTGGGGTTCTCAGGGGTCCCCAGGAAGGAGAAGACATCCCTGGTGAGAGGCTTGGAGCAACCTGGGCTAGGGGAGGGGGTGGCCTTTAAGACCTCTTCCAAATCAAACCATTCTAGAATTCCCTGGTTTCCCACACCTGGAAATCCTCCTCCACACCAGAGGCAAAGCCCTGGGGCACCACCAGGCTCTGGGGTGAGGCAAAACCTCCCTCCCTCCCTTTCCCCTGTGTTTTTCCATGAGAATTCCCTTTTGCCCACCAAAGACAGGTGTGTATTCCTAACAGCATTTCCAGCTGTGCCACAGATGGGTGTCCCCATCACCATTTCCCCCTGCAGACCTGGGGCTCTTTGAGGATGTGCTGGGAGCAAACACCCATTCCCAGGGACAGGCCAGGTCCCCACAGCTCCTGTCCCTGCTCCTGCAGCTCCTGCAGAAGGGAGGGATGGGCTCTCCCTGGCAGAGCAGTTATAAATTCCCGGCGTAGCAGGTTCCAGGCTGATTGCCTTTCCTGACGGAGCCTCTCTGTAAATGAGGCTTTTCACAGATGACAGATAGAGCTGCTCCCGCGGAGCATAAATCCTGGCAGCCCGAAGTGCCGCCACAGCCTGTTTAACAGCCCAGCGCCGAGTTCAGCTCCTCGGGATGACACAGCGCTCCGGGGGCAATTCCTCATCAATTAGTCCTGTCGGCACCGCCGCCGCTCCGCCGAGCCGGGCACTGACCCCGCTCCGCGGCAGAGCTGCTCAGGATGGGCTTCCCTCCGCTGCTCAGCCTGGAAGGACATTGCCCCTCTCTGCCGGCTTCTCCGGGACTTCTTCCTGCCCCTCGTCCTCTCCCTCCCTGCAGGCTCTCCCACGTGCCATTCATCGCTGCTCCTGACCTGGGGACTGCAGGGTCACAGAGCTCCCGGGATGTCAGGGCTGAGCACAGGGTCAGTGCTGCACATCCCAACCAGACATCCCTGGCAGGAGCACAGGGACCCCTGGGGCAGGAATTGGCACAGGGATCTCAGCACAGGGATCTCAGCCCAGGGATCCCTGGAGCAGGAATTGGCACAGGGATCTCAGCACAGGGATCCTCAGTGCAGGAATTGGCACAGGGATCTGAGCACAGGGATGCTCCAGTGCAGGAATTGGCCCAGGGATCTCAGCACAGGGATCCTCAGTGCAGGAATTGGCACTGGGATCCCAGCACAGGGATCCTCAGTGCAGGAATTGGCCCAGGGATCTCAGCACAGGGATGCTCCAGTGCAGGAACTGGCACAGGGATGCTCCAGTGCAGGAATTGGCACAGGGATGCTCCAGTGCAGGAATTGGCACAGGGAATTCAGCACAGGGATGCTCCAGTGCAGGAACTGGCACAGGGATGCTCCAGTGCAGGAATTGGCACAGGGATGCTCCAGTGCAGGAATTGGCACAGGGATCTCAGCACAGGGATGCTCCAGTGCAGGAATTGGCACAAGGATCTCAGCCCAGGGATGCTCCAGTGCAGGAATTGGCACAGGGATGCTCCAGTGCAGGATGCTCCATGCTGAGCCCTCTGCCAGACCCACAGCAGGGAGCACCAGCAGTGTCAGGGAAGGACACAGGGCCCCATCCACGGTGCCAGAAAGGTCTGTCCCTTCCTGGGATGGACACAGCTCTGCTGAGTTACACTTTGTGCCCCACAGGCTGGATCAGGAGGCAGCTCCCGCAGCCTCTCCCCCTAAACACAGATCCCAACCCTCACAGGCTGATGCTGATCCAGTACCACACTGCTGAGGCATCATGTGGAGGAACCAGCTCTGCCAGCCACCCTTGGTCCTTCTTCCTGAGCAGCTGAAAGTTTGCAAAGACAACATTCAGGTGATGCTGCCCCTCTCCCAAGGCAGCTGGCTCCTGCTGGCGAGCCACAGCCCAGCGCTCATTACTCTGCTCCCAGATGAACAGTAAGTCTCTGGAACAGTACTTACAGCCTGTAATAATATTACTGCTCGCTCTGCTACATGGTCCCTCAGTCATTTTTTCAATTAAAAAAGGCCCAATGCTCTATTAACCTTTTGCCTGCTCCTCCATCCTTCATCCGCTGGCGGCCGGGATCGCAGCCGTGTGTTAAAGGAGGCATAGATTACTGTAAAGCAGCACCGAGCCCTCTGTCATGGCCACGAGGAAGTGTCATTTGTTCATTTAAAAATATGAGCCACTTTATCAAATTCCCCACCTCTGAACCGGGGCTGGAATCTCTTTGTTACCCGTGTAGGAGGCAGGAGGAGCGAAGGCAGCCGGGGATGCCGGGGCTGTGGAGCTGGGGCTGTGGAGCTGGGGCTGGCAGGGCTCCTGACATCCCTGGACAGGGTTCTGCCCCAAATTCCTTCAGCAGCAAGTGCTGGCAGCCCAAATAAATATTGTAAATAAATCTGTTTTCATTGCTCTGGCACAGGGATGGCAGAGAGGAGCTGCTGTTCCTGGCTGTCCCGTGGTTGTGGCCGTGTGTCCCATCCCACCTCTCACTTCTGCACCTGGAAAACTTCATCCCATTCAGGTTCCATGGGGTTTTCCTGGCAGGGTTTACATGTGAACCAGGGAAGGTGCTGCTGCCTGGGGGTGCACCCACCACTGCCAAACACACTGGGTTTTGTTTTATTTTATTTTTTTTTATTCCAATTTCTTTCTGATTCTCAGCTTTTATTCCTCTCTCAAGGCACCAGCTACCAGCTGTAGCCACAGGGACTTGTTAGACAAGAGCCCCGGCTGCTCCAGTTGGATTTCCAGGATCCACACATAACAGTGTACAACACATTATTTGCTAGAAATTACCTGAAGCTCAGCCCTTTGGAGCTCACTGTGCTGTGCAGAAAAGAGACCCTGTTCCAATCAATATACTTTCCACGGTCTCTGCCTGTCCACTGGCCATTATTTCACTGGGTTTATTTTGCTTACAGTCCCAGCTGCATCAATATAAGAGCTCCAAGTGGTTTGGAGGTGGGGTTTGAGCTCTAACCCTCTCCCTGGCAAGGTTACAGGTCCTGGAAAAAGATGATATCCATAAAAATGGCTTCAGAAAGGTCCAGCAAAAATGCCCATCTCTGTCCCAGCAGCAGAGAGAGCAAAAGAACAGAATCTGCAGCATCATGTGCAGTTTTTGGGCAGTCCCACATGCATCCCCTTCCCAAGGATGTGTGAAACAGCTCAGATTAGCTGGGAGCCAAACCAGCCAGGGTAAATGGGGATAACTCCAGATGAATTCTGCTGCTGAGCTTTATCCTGCGGTGCCACACTGAATTCATAGATTGAATTCATAGTTTACCAAAGGCCTTGGAATTTCACTCATTAATCCCACTCATGGCCAAGACCTTGTGCCTGTGTCAGTGGGGAAGGGTTTGCACAGCTCCCCTCAGCCCCAGTCTGGGGACTCTCCTTATGGAGCAGCCTCAGGTTAAAGATGCCTTGTTATTCCATCATTTTTCCCGCAGAAATTCCCAGATCCTGCAATCAGGGCATTTCCCCCTCTTTCCTTGATGAGTTAAACACGTCAGGCTCTTTCAGCTGGTTGTCATCCAGTGTATTTTTGGCTGTAGGTGATTTTTATGGCTATTTTCTGTTCTTCCCCCCAGTTTCCAGCATCCCTGAGTCCCACAACAGGCTGTAGCACTGCAATATCTGGCTACAAGTGCCCCATGCTGAGGCAGGAGCAGCTCCCCTCTGCCTCACCTACATTTATCCAGGGCTTCCATTAGCCCATTTTCCCACAGCAGCTTTTTGGGTATCAGGTTCCATTATTTATTTGAGGATAAACACCTAAAAGCTGGATGTTTTTCAGAGCTGTTGCTCCCGGAGTGGTCTCTGTGGTGCCCTCCTGGGATGTGATGCTGGATCTTCAGCTGCAGTTTTTACTGGTGCCCTCCCAGCTCCTCCAAGTCTCCCTCTGCTCCTCTGCTTGCTGGTCCTGCACCCCTGGAAGTGTTCAGGATGGGGCTTGGAGCAACCTGTTCTAGTGGGAGGTGTCCCTGCCCATGGCAGGGTGTGGGGCTGGGCTGTCTGTGAGGTCCCTCCCGACCCAAACCAGCCCTGGGATGCTCAGCTCCTTTCCTGGATTGTGCCCTGTCTCCCTCATAAACTCTCTCCCCCAGAGCTTATGTGGATTAGCAGGTCCCTTTGTGTTATCCCTAAACCTCACTGATCCCCAGTGAAGGCTGTAATGGGATTGTGCCCACCTTTTCCAGGCTGGATATACCTCCTGTCTCTGGGACAGGCTGGCAGAGCTGGGCTCTCCCTCTCCCAGCCCTGCTCATCTCCCTCCTTTCCCTTCTTGGCCCCCAGATTTATTATTCTACAGTGATTGTGTTGAATTGCATTTGAAATCAATTAGCACAGGTACTCAGAGATGAATGTTCATGCTCGGAAAAAAGGTGATGAAAACATACCATTTAAATAGAAATCAATTTCCCTTTCATGTATTTCTTCCTAGCTGCTGCCCGAAATTAATAGTTTTTAGATATTTGTGCTCGAGACGAGAGGCTCCCCTCGTAAAGCACTTCCCTCTCCTCCTCCTCCTCCTCCTCTTCCTCCTCCTCGCGGCTCCCCACGCTGCTTCTCTCGCCGGCAGAGGGTTTGCCGCTTGCCTCCTCCCTCCTCATCTTTGCGGGACATCATCAGCCACTTCTCCATGGGAAACTCTTTAACTGGAGCGCTGATAAACAGCAGTGCCAGACCTTCGCCTCAAGCCCCGTGTGCCAATTACCCTTACAGGGAGAACGAGGAGGGGTTAAGGGCAGCGCCGCCCTCCTCGGGCACTCCCGAGCACGGGGAAACCCAGATCTCCACCTAATCGGGGTGGGTCCTCACCTTGTGTCAGCTCTGGTGCCAAATTTGGGACAACAGACAGGAAAAAACTTCCAGAAACAAAAGCACCTCTTTGTTCGGGGCAGCTCTGAGCGTGGAGCTTGAGCTGAGGATGCTCCTGCCTGTGCAGCCTGGGCGTGGTGGCGTCCTTGGGCATCCCTGCCCTCCCAGCTACTCCAGTAAGATATCTCTGGAACTCTGTCCCATGAATGCCATGACTTTCCCAGAGCCCAACTTGTGCACAAGGCAAGGTAAAAAGAAGAAAAAAAATAGCAATTTTTTTGCTAAACTTGCCTGGAAAATTGTGACCAGAGGATCCTTGGGCCACGCTCCCTGGATCCCCCTGAAGGAGGAATTTTCCCTGGGCTAAAGGAGCTCTCAGCAGTCAGGGGATGACCTTTGAGAGGGTGCCCTAAAACTGACCCATCCTCTCATCACTGGCTCTTAATGCCAAGGGTCTTCCCACCCTGCTTGGCCACAGGGACCAGCCCTTTAATGCCACAATAATTTCATTTATTATCTTCTTTAGGCTACAAAATCTAATCCCCAAATTTAGGCAAGCATCTGTCCTCCTCATTTCCCACAAGGCACCAAATTATGGCTCAGCCCCTCTGCTATGCCCTGATCCCTTCGATCTGGTTTTCTATCAGTGTTATTATTATTAATCTCCTCCTCCAATCATTTTTCCTCACCATCTGTTTTCCAGCAGGACTCCTGTGCTTAGGGGAAGGACCCTGAACCCTGGGACCTCCTTTTCTCCCAGATGGAGCCAGTGTGGAAGTAGGACAGCAGGAAAACTGAGGTGCTGCTCTGCTGCTGGGCTCTCACAGGGAAATGAAGTGCAAGGGCGAATGAAGTGAATATTTTTAGGAAATGGGGGGATTTTTCCTAATGGTGAGGGTGGTGAAGTGTCCTGGAGAGGCTGTGGGATCCCAGGCTGGAGGTCTGGGCCTGCCATGGGAGTGGGGCTGATCCAGGTGCTCAGGAGGGAGCCCTGTGCTGGGATTATTCCCTGTGGGATGATGCATCTCCAGCTCTGAGCTCTTCCCTGCTCGTTTCATTCTCACCAGAGAATGGATGTTTCCCATCCCCTCTGGATCCCCCAGACCCACAGGCTGTGCCCCCTCCAGCACCCTCAGGGCAGCAGCAGCAGCAGCAGCAGCAGCAGCAGCAGCAGCAGCAGCAGCAGCAGCAGCAGCAGCAGCAGCAGCAGCAGCAGCAGGCAGTCACTGCACTGGGACAGAGGCACATTCCCTGCTCCCTGAACTGGGCTGTGTCCATGTGGTTGGGCAGAGATGCCCCTGGGCCCCCTTCCCCTTTGTCAGGACCCCCATCCCGGCTCTGGGAGCAGCTCAGGGCACAGGGACACCTTGCAGTCGATGCCCTCCTTTGCGTGTTTCATGTTTAGACATTTTTTAACTATGATTTCTCTAGGAGAAATCAGGTTTTCAGCTCAGCCCTTGGTTGCACAGGTCAGGAATAAAAACTCTGCACATCCTCTGTGTTTCTGGTCTCCAGGTATTGATCGCTGTCTCCATTTTCCCCACTCTCGGCTTGATTCCTGCCATTGCCTATTTTTGGTTTATGCTTCCTGCCAGCAGATCCTTCTGGAGCTTTTCTCAGGCTCCTGCTTTGCCTCCCACCAGCACTGCAGCATCTCCAGCCCTGCCCAGGCCCCCCTGCCTGACTCCCAGCCCTGCTCCTGCACTGTGCCCACGGAGTGGCTTTGGGAGGTTGGGCTGTAATGACAGCACAGGTTCATATTTTAATCCAGAGATTTAATTCTGACCCCTCTGTCTTGCTAGGATTTGTATCCCCCTTTTATTTGCTCAAAGGATAGATTTCCACCCTCCTCTCAGGCTGGCAATCCCTCTGTGTGGGTAGGACAGCAAATCTGAGTTAATAAACCTTTACATATCCAGGACACCCCTATAAAGGTTTATTTGGGGCAGTCACCCGGGTTCTGTTTGCTTCCAGGGTGTACACAGAGTCTGGGGCACCCAAAGCCCTGTCCCCCACCCCATCCATTTGTTTGGCTGTGACTGGGAGGCCTCTGCTTCCCCAGTTTCCCCCAGCTGTGCAATTTGTTCCCCGCTCTGCCGAGCGCAGGCTCAGAAGTCAATCCAGCGCTGGAGTTTCAGCCTCAGAGGGGCTGTGTGGGGACGGCTGCCACCTTCCCGGGGTGGCTGGTGACAGGAGATAAATCGCCCTGGAGTTTTTGCCAACGTGCCATATTTCAGACTCATAATCAGTCCAGCATCACCCTCGGCTTCCTGCAGCATCTCCTTCCACTGCGGGTGATTTATGGCCCCAGGTACCGACACCGATTGTACATTTCTAATCCTCTCTTGTATAATTTCTCTTTGCTGCATTTCCTTAATTACCCTCGTTCTGACCTTCCCTTTCCTTTCTCACCCCTGCTTCCAGCTTGCTCCTGGGCTTCCTTGCCCTCTCTTGACTCCTTCGTGTAATTTACGGTGTGAACGTGGTTTATGAGCCCCCTCAGCCCTGGTGACACTGGGATTTTGGGATGGTGTGTTCCTGAGAGCAGAGGTGGGAGCAGCCCCTGGCCAGGCTGGATTCAGGCTGGAATCTTTGCTTGGAAAAGCTCCACAGCAAAGGACGTGGACAATCTCTCGTTTGGGCTGTTGAAACCACCCCAACATCCCTGGACTCCGTGCTGGGGTTTGTCACCTCTGCTGTCAGTAATTCCAAACAGGGAAAGCCATGGAGACATCCTGGCTGTGCCCTGTGCAGAGGGTCTGGGACGAAGCACCCACCTGGTCCCAGTGCTGCAGGGACTCAAATCCCTGGCTCTGTGTCAGCTCTGGGATCCCGGAACAAGGAGGGCATAGAGGAATTGTGGAATCTCTAAAGTCTGGAAAAGTTCGTTGAGACCAAACATTCCCCAGCACTGCCGAGGCCACCACTATCCCCTGTCCCCAAGTGCCACATCCACAGAGCTCTGAGTCCCTCCAGGGATGGGGACTCCACTCTGGGCGGTCCCAGCCGGGCTGGGCCCTGAGGGCAGAGGGAAAGCACCACAGTTAACTTTAAGGAATCACTGGAACATCTTCTTCATAATTAATAAATGGGCGATGCTGCTGCAGCTGATCAATAAAGTTGTTAGAGGGAATTGATCGCGGGGGGAACTCTTTCTGTGGGTACAATTCTTCACCTCTGTGCAGCAAAGGGCTCCCCGGGGTGCTCTCACTGCGATCTGCGCTGGGAGCCTGACTCAAACAGCCTACGAGGGGGAGACAATTAACTAACTAATTAATTAATTAATTAAGGCCCTGTGAGAGAGTGACATCCCTGAGAGCCACTAGTGTTTGGTGGCCGTGCATGAGCCACTCCTGGGGTGTGCTGGAGCACGGCAGTGCCCCTGGAATGCTCATGCCAGGATGTTTTCCCAACGGGAGCCCCGCTGGGTCAGCTTTTCCATGACAAACCCCAGGCTCCCTCCAGCAGGGACTTTATAGGGTGATAATGAGCCCCAAAAAAACCCTGAGATGTTAAAGGATTTGCCTTGGGAGATGAAACTTAAAGAGCTTGTTTGGGTTTTTTTCTATTCGTTGAGGTTTTTAAAAATTGGTTTGTTTCTTTTCCCCCTTGGAAAAGCTGTTTGAGTCCTGCCTTGTTCGGCTCCCAAACAATTCTATTTCAGCTCAGCATTCCAGGCCTCAGTTTGTGCTGGCTGAGGGCAGGAGCTCCATGGCACGGACACAAACCGGGCTCCTCCATCCTCACCCACCAGCGCAGGGCCGGGCCAGGACGTGCTGGGGGCGTGAGAAATGAGGCTGCTGCTTCCCCTTTCTGCCTCCCTTTTCCGGGCTGTGCAGGCGGGTCTTGGCACAACATCCCTCTGCCCCTGGGGTTCCCGTGTCCTGCTGTTCCTCTGCGTTGTCCAGGGGGGAGAAAAAACCCAAATTCACTTCTCGTTTCAGCTTATTTGCATATCGCCGCTCCCAACAGGCTTTGGCTGCTGGTCCCTAGGAGCGCCTGCAGTGCCACCCTGACATTTCCCCAGCCCAGGGTGCTCCGAGCTGGCCTCCAGCACCTCCAGGGTAGGGCATTGATTGCATCAGGGTGATTATTCTTGGCAAGAACCGCTTTATCTGCCCCAGGTAGCTGATTCCAAAGCACGGGGTGAAGCAGACACAAACCAGGATGTGGCTTCCCGGGCAGGCAGCGCAGGCAGTTATTGCTTGTAATTAACTTCAGCAAGCAAATCTCCTCTAAATCAATCACGGCTTGGCTAATAAATAAGTCTTGGCTCAGCCACTACCTGCAGAATGTGTAGACAAGGGAGAGTGGGTCTGATTTGCTACTTCCTTGTGCTGGACTGGGGGATCAGGGAATGACGGCAGGAGGGACAGCAGGATCCCAAAGTGATGCATTATTTAAAACTTCTGGGATAATAAAATTCTGGAGGAGCCTGGCCCATTAGCTCAGCGTCCCCATCGACATCTCTCCCACTGTATTAGGCACTGTGTTAATGATTTTATATTCCCTGCTGACACCCCACTCGTTTTTCTTTGTCTTTTTGTCATTTTAATGGGGCACTGGGACGTGTTCCACAGTGACATCCCAGCGGCCGGAGCCTCCGTGGCCCCTCGGAGCAGAGCACCCACTCAGCTCCTCTGGACCCCTCGGGTCCCAGCTCGGCATCACACGTGGCTTTGTTAATTCCAGGGCCGTGTCCCTTAATCTGTGACTAATTCCAGGAATCTGGCACTCCATGATGGGCTGTGCCCCCCGGGATGCGCTGGGTCTGGGGCTGAGACACAACAGGGAGCAGGATCCTGTGGGGTCTCAGATGAGAGCAAAGCTGGCTGGAATCTCCTCATTAGCTCATTAACTCATTAACTGGGGGGTATTTGTAAAACCCAGAAAATGTCCGGGGAAGGGAGGAAAAGGAGGGAGCAGCAAGGTCCCACAGCCCCACGGGAGCTGTGTGAACACGGCACGTGGTGAGGGACCCAGCGGAGCAGTGGGAGAGAGCTCCTGGCCGAGCCGGGAGTGCTGGAGGAACGCGGGCAGGGGCGAGTCCTTCTCCAGGGGATGGCACTCCCGAGCTCTGAGCCCAACCCGCCCGGATTTCAGCAGGGCAAGGTGCTACAGCACCTCCTTCATACGGAGGAGCAGGGATTCTCCTGGGCAGGAATTCTCCCGGGCAGGAATTCTCCCGGGCAGGAATTCTCCCGGGCAGGGATGGTCCTGGGCAGGGATTCTCCAGGGCAGGGATGGTCCTGGGCAGGGATTCTCCAGGGCAGGGATGTTCCTGGGCAGGAATTCTCCTGGACAGGGATGCTCCTGGGCAGGGATGTTCCTGGGCAGGAATTCTCCTGGGCAGGGATGCTCCTGGACAAGGATGCTCCTGGGCAGGGATTCTCCTGGGCAGGGATTCTCCTGGGCAGGGATGCTCCTGGACAAGGATGCTCCTGGACAGGGATTCTCCTGGACAGGGATGTTCCTGGGCAGGAATTCTCCTGGACAGCGATCCTCCTGGGCAGGGATTCTCCCGGACAGGGATGTGGGCAGTGCCACGTGGGACTGCCCTTGGCTGGCTGGGCAGCCCTGGGGCCACATCCTGAGCGAGGGATGCTCCTGGAGGGACACATCCCTGCTTCGTCCCAGCCAGGGAAAGCCACGGCTCGGGTGGCACCGCGTGGAGGAGCAGAGCAGGGGGCTGTGTCCCCTTCACACAATGCAGCCTCGGCTCGTGTATTTTTCATCCCAGCTGAGGGTACAGTGTCAGCCGATGACCTTTGTCACACCCCAGTGCTTTCTGGGATGTAAATTAGGCCCTTTTTTCCCCCCATCTGGACAGATAAGACGGACTCTGACTCGCCCGTCTCGGAAGCCGATATTTATTGTGAGCCCACCGCTCCTCTCAGCAGGTGGACAAAGATAATACCGTCATTATGTGCTCAGAAAATGCTTTGTAAAATTTGGTAAAGTCCGCGAGATAACATCTGCCTCGAGGACTGCTCCGCTGTAAACAGGGCTTGGAAAAATCGCACCCACTGCTTCTCCCCGGGAATATCGATTTTTGGCGCTGGAAAGGGTCAAATTCAAATCGGCGGCACAAAGAAGCGGCCGCTTTTTCACAAAGAACAAAGTGCTGCGGCTGCGGGAGCAGCGCGGGGCCGGCGCCTTTCCCACGGGAGCGGGCAGCTGCTGCCCGCGGGCACCGAGCTACCCCAGCGGCCCCCCGGGCTCGGCGGGGCTGTGGAGCGGCTCAGCCCCTCCTGAGCTGGACACAGGAGCGCCCCGAGCTGGGATGGGCGGGACGGGATGAGGAGGAGCACGGAGATGCGCCCTGGCTGTTGCTGTCGCCAGTTGGTGACAGTGACATTTCGCTGTCGGCTCAAAAGCCGAGAAATCTCGGTGTGTCCCATCCTCTGGCACCCGGTCTGGGCACCTCTGTCCCCCAGCAGGGAGCACATCCCAGCCTTGGGCACCCGGCTGCACCCCGGCCGAGGGACTCGGCATTCCCCTTCTCCACGCTGGTGCAAATCCCAAATCCCTGCACCCCACAGCAAAGGGTCCTGCAGCACCGGCGGCCTCGTGTCAGCTGTGGAAATTCAGCTGTGGAAATTCGCCAGCCGAGTTCCTGTCCCACAGGAATGCCTTGGACACGGCTCCCGGTCTAACGGGAAGCAAAAGCCTCGGCAGCAGAAAAGGAAACGCGGGAGTGGCCCAGGCGACGGCTGCTGTTTAAAGGGAAGGATTTTACCCCAGGAGCACGTGGCAGCTCCAAATCCCCTTCATCCACATTATTTATTCATATTCCCATTGTACAGACTGGGGGCTTGGACGAGACACGATCGATCGCTGCCGCTCGCAGAGCGCAAAAAAGGGAACCTGCGAGGCAGGGCCGGGCTGCAAGGGAGGGAGGGAGGGAAAATGGGCAGCGGGATCCTGAAAACAGGATGTGGGAATCCAGCGAGGAACATCCAGCAGGGATGGGCATGGGCAGGGCAGGGCACCCCCGTGGCAGCGCCGGGATGTGGGACAGCAGGGGATGTGCCATGGGAGGGGTGTCACCAGCCCCTCCACCCCCTCAGCTCCAGGGGGCACAAGCAAAGGAGAAAAGGAAGGTTCAGGAGGGCCCTTCGGGCTCTGCACAACTCCCTGCCAGGAGAGTGGAGCCCCGGCTCTGCTCCCAGGGAACAGGGGTGGGATGAGGGCTGGAGGAGCAACGTCCTTGGGTCGTTGGAGGCTCCTCTCCCGGTGGGAAGTGGCTCCTGCCTTGCCCGGAGGATGGGGAGATGATGCTCCTGTGGTTACCCACAGGAGGGAGCTGGCATCTTGTAAGGGAAAAATAAACGTGTTTGCCACTCAATTAAATGTAACCGAAGGCTTGGGAAAAGCCATTTATGGCTTTGGGACGGCAGGAGGGAACCAAATCGTGCTGGGAGAGAGCATTTGGGGGAGAGCTGTTTGTTCAGCTTTTGTCACGTGAGCAATTAACACCCAGCACTCAAAGCCCACATTTCCCAGAGCTAATGAGTCTGTGCTGTTTTCCAGGGATGTGAGTGAGAGGCTGGAGCAGGGACACGAGGAAGGCAGTGAGGACACACCAGAGTGGATTTTGGACCTTCAGGGCTCCAGCAATGTGTGGCAGGGATGGCTTCCCTCTCCCTGTGGATGCACACCCAGGGATATCTGCCCCGTTCATCCCAAGAAAAATCCTCCACAGCTCCATCCTCCATCCCTGTGCCATGGGAAGGGTGGCCCTGGTTGTGTCTCACCGGGTGCTGGGTGCTCTGAGGCCTGGCTGCATCCCTGCCCACATCCCTGGATGGATGTGGGAACAGCAGCACCCGCACAAGGCCCATCCTTCACCTCCAAATCCCAGCCCTGCTGCCACAGAGCCTGGAGAGGGGGTTTGAGCTGTTTCAAAATCCATCTCCCAGCTCCTTATTATGCCGGGCAATTTTTCATTCATCGGGAATCTACGGCAGCATTTTAATGTGAGAAGCTCCCTGCTCTGTTTCTCTTCCTCTGAAGAAAAATAGCTTAATTTCTGCAGTTTGATAGATTTTCCTGAGCCTTCAAAAGGTAGAGAAAGACTCTTGAAAATCGGTCGTTGAACTATCCACAGGCATTTTATAATGGCCGTAAATAGGCCTGGGCTGAATAGCTCTCCAGGCATCAGCTTGAATGGTGTCCTTGACACTGTTATTATTATCCCCATGGAGAAAAAAAGGGAGAAAAGAAAGGGAAAGAAAGTCTGGGAGCCTCTCCACGCTGTAGTTGGTGTGTCTTTAGGCTGGGAGAGCTAAATCCACCCCCCTGCTGGATCTACACCCCTGGAGATGTGCTGGTTGTCACTTCCCAGAATTGTCGTAAATTTCGTGGAATTTCCCTGCATTAAAAAAAAAAAAAAATCGATGAACTTGAGAAATTTTGCAAACTCCGGAGCAAATGAAGTACGAGAAGTTTGGGGGGGATTTATTTTCTGCCTTTTTGCCCCTTTGCCCACCTAAATCAGGGAGTTACTTTTGCAACTTCCAAGCTGTTTGTTTCCCACTGCTCTTTGATGAGGAGTGGCCTCTGCCCCCCCAGCTTGGGGAGGGGTTATTTTGCAGGGTAACATTTACAGCACCCCAACAAATCACCACGGAGCAGCTCAGGTTTCCTGCCCCAAACCCCGTTTGGACCCTTCACCACTGAATATTCCAACACCCTCACCAAACCTGTCCTTTTCACCTTAGATCCTGTGGGATTATGTCACCAGACACACTGCAGAAAAGCTCAAGGTTAATCAGCAAGAATAATTTTCTCAGCTTAAATAAGGTGCTTTTCACTCCTTGAAAGCCACTCTGATTTTTCCAGCCCCCTCACAAGGCAAAAATAGCGTGTCCTAGAAATGTCACCAGCGTATGGATTTCTCCCCATGGAAAACGAGCCCGGTGATGGGCCAGGGCCCTCCTGGAGCAGCCTCAGAGCCCTCCTCAGTGCTGATGTTCTGCCGGGGGGTGGGAGGGGCAGAGAATTCCAGGATGGGTTGGCTTGGAAAGGAGCTTAAAGCCCCCCCAGTGCCAGCTCTGCCACCTTTTGCTGTCCCAGGTGGTTCCAAGCCCCATCCAGCCTGGCCTTGGACACTTCCAGGGATCCAGGGGCAGCCACAGCTTCTGTGCCAGGGCATTACCACCCTCAGAGTAAGGAATTTCTTCCCAATCTCCCGTCTAAATCCTCTCCAAGAGGTGTCTCAGCAGAGCAGAGCAGAGGGGGAGAATCCCCCTCTCTCATCCTGGTCCCGGTGCTGGTGACATCTCGCTCCCTAAATTTAACCGTGGGGCAGATCCATCGCGGCTACTGCCGAGCTTGGGGACTGCTCCTTATTCCCTCCCCTTCCTGTGGGGCTAAACCAGAATAAATCAGTGTTTTACCCCTGCGTTCAAACACGAGAAACCTCCCAGCCTGCTGCGGGAAGAGAGGAGGGCACGGAGCGCTCTGCCAGCCCTGCTCAGCCCTCGCTGCACCCTCGGGGGTCCATGCGCTGGTCCCTCTGCCTGCTCGGGCATTCGGCGAGCTCCCAGCGCATCCCCAGCAGTTTATCGAGGGTGGTCCCCTCCCTTTGGCAGCGCTGCCGCCCTTCCCGGCACCGCCGGCGTTAATTGCTCGGGCTCGTTAGGGAGCGCCGCTCCCCGGGGGCTCCTCTGCTGCCTTTCCTGGAAGTGTTTCCTCCCCGGGCCCCTGCAGTTCCGCGTCAATCCATAATTGATGCCAGGGTGGGATTTCTGGCCGAGCTGGGAGCTGCTGTGGAAGGCAGGACCACGTCTCGAGTGATCCCAGCCGCTACGGAGCTTCCCCTCCGGCTCATTTTTGGGGATGGGGCTCGTTGGGATGGAAACTCGTCCTCTGCGAGCTCGTTGCCATCCCGAGGTGTGCCAGCGCTGGAGCCTCCCTCCCCTTCCCAAATCCATCGGGACAGCCCCCGCTGTCCCAGGAAGGTGGCTTGGGATGGATTTTCAGCCCTGGGAAACCTAAAACCCCCGTCCCAAACTGCGTATTTAATGCCCCCAGTCTAATCCAGTGGTTACATAATTCCCAGCTCCGGGCTCGGCGCAGCAACGAGCACCCGGAGTTTTTAAACCCTCGGTTAATTGTCTCCCTCCTCCCCGGCAGCGCAGGGGAACAGACAGAGCAGGCACGAAATGAATCCCACAAAACCACAGCTGACAGGTTTAAAAATCTATTTTCCTGCAAGGAACTACAGGAAGGACGGGTGATTAATGAAGACTATGAAGAAAAGGTTTTATCCAGCAGATTAATTTCAACGGGTGTTTAAATCCTTAGCGGAGTTGGACAAGATGCTCCGAGGAGAAGCTGGGGGGGCTCCCTGGGCACTCGCCCTTCCCAGCTCCACCGCCTTACTGGGTCCATCCCCGAGCTCGGCTCCCGGATCCTGCCTGGATCCATCCCCGAGCCCGGCTCCGCCTCCCTGCCCGGCTCCGCTGCCCTTCCCAGCCCAGCAGGGCATCCCAGACCAGCCCTGCTCTGTATCCCACGGCTCCTCGTCCCCCTGGCAGTGGCTGCCATCCCTCGTCCCCCTCAGGTGCCTTTCGGTCCAAGCAATCGGGGTGGAATTTGTAGGAATCCGTAATTTCAAGTATGGATTTACCTGGAAAACCAAGTGAGCACTGTTAGGAATAGGGTTGGCCCCTGTTTTGAATAATGCAGGGTTTTACCAAGAAAGGGGAATATTTGTTACCTTCCACGTGTTTTCAAGGAGGGCAGGAGAAGGAATCTGGTGTAGATGGAGGGTGACCATTTCCAGCTCTCATGTTCTGGGAGCAATTAATTATCCAAACCTCCAGTTTGGGAGAAAAAGAGATTTAATCGCTTTTAGTCCCTCAGGACCTGGAATCCACGAGCTCCTGCATCCCACGGCACAGGACAGCACAGAGGTTTGCAACCAGCCCTTCCCTACATCCTAGGGAAGCTTTGCTGCAGGCTGCCCCTCCAGGTGGCCTCCAAATCCATCCTGGAAGGAGCTGACCTGCACGGTGTGGCTTGGAAAGGCCCTTGAAGACCACCCAGTCCCAACCTCCTGCGTGCTGGGATGTTGGGACAGGCAGGGCTGGAGCTCTCCCTCCCACAGAGAATGATCCCAGTGGTGCAGAGGGAATGTTTAAGGTGTCCCTGGCAGGCAGTGTGTGGTTCCCAGCCCAGAGGTCCCATTTAGGCTCCTTCCCAATCCCCCACAGGATTCCATCAGGGAGCTGCTACCCTGTGCCCTGTGTCCCTGCCCATGAGCTTTAAGGTCCCTTCCAGCCCCAAGCACTCCAGGATTCTATAACCTCCCCCCACAGCCAGAGCTCCAGGAGCAGGTGGATGGCTCTGGCAAACCGAAAACTACAGAAAATTGACCCTGAAAGGAGCAATCACGGCGGGGGAGGCTGCAGCTCTCCCCATTTCCCATGGCAAACCTTCCCCCGGGACTGTGTGTGCCTGACCCCAAACCTTCCCCATTTTCCGAGCCAGTGCACTTGATGGGAACTCATCTGTGCACTCCCCACGGCTTCCCTGTGGATCCCCGGGGTGGGACACGGAGCTTTCGGCTTGGCTGAATCCCTGAATCCATTCCACAGATTGGATTTGGGCTCTGCTTTGATTTGTTCCCGATCCTTCTGGCTCAGCAGACACCCTCACCTGCATTGTGGTGTTTCCTGGAGAACAAACCTTTTTTGGGGAATGGCTCAGGAATCAATGCCTGAACTGGGGTGTTTGGGGTGTTTGCTCCCCCCTGTTCCCATCCCAGGCTGGTGGAGCTGTGGGCAGGGGCTGGTGCAGGGGCACTGGAGGGAGGTGGAAGCATCCATGGAGGAATGGCAGAGCTGTTTGGATCAAGAGCTGGGAGAGACCCTGTTCTCTACCCCACTGCAGGGAAGGGCTGGGGTATTTTCCACTCCCCCAGGGAATTTCCCTCAGTGTCCCTGTGGAAAACAGAGCTGTGCTGGATGGACACCCCGGCAGGGGCAGGAAAACCCCTCTGGGATCATCCTGCTCCCCATCCTGCTCCCTCTGTTTCCTCCCACAGGGCCACCAGCAGCACCTTCGCTGTGTTTGCTCCTGGAATAAAGTGGATTTTAACCCATTTTCTGCCTGACTCCGCTGGTTTCTAAAAAAGCCAAATTAAACCCTGCAAGTTGTGCAGATTCCAGCATCACTTCCAAGCTGGAAGCACTGGTTTCCTTCCACTGCGCTGTTAACTGTGAGTAGCTCTGAAGGAGTGAGTAAATGCCTGTTTAAGGTTATTTACATCAATAAATAAATATTTACCCCTTTTTAAGCAGCTTGAGTCCTTTGCAAACAGGTTTCCAATTTACAAAAATCAATTAAAATCTGATATGAGAATGCACCAGCCCACGGTGATGTTCCCGGAGATGTCACTCAGCCTCCATTCCAAGCCCCGCATCAGCATTCCAAAAGCTCTGCTGCTGAAAGAGCAGAAAGTTTCACCTTTTAATTTTTCATAGGGGATTAATTTTTAATTTTCAGACATCAGAGAGAGGGGGAAGCTCCCCAGGAGCCTCTCCTGCTTCAAAGCGCGCTCCAGGCAACTGCTGGATCGAGTGTCAATTTATCACACCGGAGGCTCCCATCCAGATTTTTCCTGATTTTTTTTTTGTTGTTGTTCAGACAAAAGTATTAATGCCAGGGAAGTTTTCTAAAAGCTGGGGGCAGCCTGGCCAGAAGCAAAGCCTCTTTCCCTGCCTCCTCAGCTGCCTGGGTGGAGCAGCAGAAGGGCTGAGGTTTGTTCTGTGTGGGTATTTCGTTATCCCGAGCTGAGGCTGCAGCAATGGAACCAAACAACTCCCCTGGGAGCCTGGGAATGCTCTCAGGGCAAACCCAGTGGGATCAACAGCCCTGTGCACACACGGAGAGTGGGAGGGAAATGGCTCCAGGTGTAGCCTGGGCTGTCATTCCCGATAAAGGAGAAGGCAGCGAGCCCTGAGCTGCCCCTTTGTGCCTCCCCTGCCCAGCAGCACATCCCGGTTTGGGAACTCTCCAGGCTCTGCTCCCGACCTTTGGTGTTTGGCTGTGCTGAGGCTCCTCTGCCCAGACCCACAGTGAGGTGTGAGGTGTTAAAAAGGACTCTGCTTCCCTCCCTCTCCCGTGCTGCTGGAGCATCCCAGCCTTGTCACAACACATCCTCCACTGAGAGCTTGGAAGTATTTCCCTCCTGGCTCCCAGGTATTGATTTTCCAAGGCTCAGCTCTGCCCTGCAGTGAAAGAGAGGAGAGGCTCCTCCAGGCACTGCCTCTGCCCCATCCCTCCCTGGATCCTGCTGGGCATTGCCCACCCAGCCTGCAGGGAATGGGCTGAACACATCCACACATTCTGAAAGGGAAAAGGTCACACAATTCCTGTGGGATTTGTGTTGGGCCATCCCTGACCTGCTCAGGGGGTTTCCTCTGCAGGCCACTGGCTGCCATTCCCTAAAACCAGCAGGTATCCCAGATCCCAGCCCAGAGCCAGTGCAACACAGTCAATTTATTTACTGCAATTAATTCCTCTGGGGGAATCCACCTCTGCTCTGGAGCCAGGCTGGGAAAGCTGGGGGTGTTTACCTGGAGAAGGGAAGGCTCCAGGGAGAGCTCAGAGCTCCTGGCAAGGCTCCAGGAGAGCTGGAGAGGGACTGGGAAAAGGCAGGGAACAAGATGAGCCTTCACATCCTTCCACCCCATTCCAGGATTCTGCTCTCCTTCCAATTTAAACGGGAGAAGTGACAGATTCCTGATGACTGAGCCAAGAATCACCAGCAGGGCAATCACTGACATCCATGAAACCCAACACTTTTCAGTCCAGTTTTATTCCACAAGCATATTTACACCAGGAATTTGAATCCACAGAGGGCAGGGAGGGGGTTGGTGGAGAAGCAGAACCATCATCACCCCCTCTCATCCAGGTGTCACCACGGACACCTCTACACTGACAGGGACGAGGCCAAACAGCGTCAGGGACACACAGGGGAAGCTCACACTGAACAGCAGGGGCAGGGAGAGCCACTGGGAAAGAGCCACTTCCCAGCAGTTTGTGTTCAACATTCCTAATGGTCTGAGTTTCCTGCTTTTGAAGTGAATCCTCCCAGCACATCGATATGGAGCTTCTGGGCTGCAAATCCTACCTGGGCACTACACAGATAACCCAAATCAGGATAAAATACGTTTATTTTCTCTTTCAGAAAATTCATTCCTTCGTTTTTAGTTCTCTAAGTACCACTTTTAGCTTAACAGGTAGTGCCAGGCTCAGGTCTGAGCTCTGCAGCCAAGGAAAAGCTGCACAAACAGAGATACTGAAATAAAAGAGGGTTTGAGATATTTTTTTTTCTCTTTCCCATGAGCAGAAACCAGCAATTTCACACAAGATATTCCACAAAATCAGATATGTAAGAAGGAAACACAGTCACAGCGAGTGTCACACAGGAATATTCCTACTGAAGGAAATGTTTCAGTACATCCAGTCCATAATTCATTTTTTCCATAATTTTGAACGTTTTTTCCATTCAAAATGGCCCCCTTTGTCCTTTATTTAAATAAATACCTGCACTGGTGGCAAAAAACCACCTTTCTATATAAATACTGCTTTTTTTTTTCCAAGTCTGCCATTTCACAGGATTTTTAAATTATTTATTTACACATTTTTCCTACTGGCCTGGGCAAAGCAGCGCTTCCAATCCCCTCAGATTGGGGAGACTTCACCCCTTTCTTGGGATCAGCACACAGGCCATGCCCCCCAAATTCCAGCTCCCTGTTCCCAGGCAGGTACCTGGCTCTGGGGGCATCACCCACGGTCACCAGGAGAACGTCCATGTAAACACGAGGCTTTTTGGTAAACACTGCGGTTCTGGCAGGCTCCGGAGGGGAGAGGGGTTGGGTGACATCCAGGGCGGGGCGGAGGGGCGGGCTCAGCCGGGCTCCTGCCACCGCCCATCATCGGGACGAGGTGTTCCCGATCCCGCTCTGCCGGGCTGCGCTCCCAGCGTCCCGAGCCGCCTTCCTCCTGCACACAAGGAAAAGCTGTCAGTGCCCCCAGCTGGATGGCAAGGAGGNCCCAGCAGGATCCCCTCAGATCCCAGCCAAACCCCTCAGAGCCCGGCAGGATCCTCCCAGATGGCGGCTGAGCCCCTGGAAGGTGGGAGGAGCCGCCCAGCACTGCTCCCTGTGCTGCTGCCCAGGCCAGAATTCCCGGGGCAGGATTCCCGGGTCAGAATCCCCATGGCAGGATTCCCAGGGCAGAATCCCCAGGGCAGAATTCCCGTGGCAGAATCCCCATGGCAGGATTCCCGGGGCAGAATCCCCGGGGCAGAATCCCCGGGGCAGAATCCCTGGGGCAGAATCCCCAGGGCAGAATTCCTGTGGCACAATCCCCAGGGCAGAATCCCCATGGCAGAATCTCCAGGGCAGGATTCCCGGGGCACAATTCTCGGGTCAGAATCCCCGTGGCAGAATCCTCGTGGCAGAATCCCCAGGGCAGGATTCCCGTGGCAGGATTCCCATGGCAGAACCCCCATGGCAGAAATCCCGGGTCAGAATCCCCGTGGCAGAATCCCCAGGTCAGAATCCCCAGGGCAGGATTCCCAGGGCAGNGGCAGAATCCCCAGGGCAGGATTCCCGTGGCAGGATTCCCATGGCAGAACCCCCATGGCAGAAATCCCGGGTCAGAATCCCCATGGCAGAATCCCCAGGTCAGAATCCCCAGGGCAGGATTCCCAGGGCAGAATCCCCAGGTCAGAATCCCCGAGGCACAACCCCCAGGGCAGCATTCCCGGATGCCTCAGGCCCCACCTAGACCATGAAGCGGTGCTCCTTGCCGTCGTGTGCCATGAGGATGACGTTGCGGTTGGAGGTCCAGATGAGCCGGGCCAGCCGGAGCGTGTTGAGGGAGCCGGGAGATGCCGGCTGCACCGGTGGCACCTGGTAGGTCTTGACACAGCGCAGCTGAGGCGCGGAGTTGAGCATTCCAATGCTGCCCAGCAGAGAGGTGTTCATCTGTGGGGACACCCTGGCTGAGCACGCCTGGAGGGGCAGCTCTTCCCAGATTCCCACAGCCCGCGGAGCACCGGGAGCGGGGCCAGCAAGAGGCTGTGCTGATGGAGCAGGGAGTGGTTTGGGAGGGCTCATCCGGTCCCACCCGTCCATCCTCACTTGCCACAGGGCAGCCCTGGGATTCGTGTCCCCAGGCAGCCCTGGCAAACCCCGGGTATTTATGGCTGTTGCCATCCCTGCGTTCCGAGCAGCCCGATGTCCCAGCCGTGCCTTTCCCGGCTCTCCTGGGCAGCGGAGCGCTGTCAGGGGTGTAAATCACGGCACGTGGAGCCCCGCTGACATTTTCACCATTTAAATCATCTTGAGTAATAACCCTTTTAGGATGACTAATGCCCCTGATTTTCCTGCATTAATAATCGTGCCAAACGGGACGCGGAAGGGAAAAAATCACCAGCGCACGAGGTCACATCTGAGAACCGCACGCAGGATCTTTAACTCCTTGTGTTTGGCTTGCAAGGGGTTTTCAGGACATCCATGGGCAGGATCACCTTCCAGCTCCTGTCCCTCGGGATTTTTTCCCCCAGTGACACAGTTTAAGGGGTAAAATGCCGAGTGTGCCGGCGCTGGGAGCGTGTCCTTACCTGCCAGAAGCAGAGGTGGCTGTCTGAGTTGGAATACGTGGCGAGGTATCGACCATCAGGGGCAAAAGCCACGGCGGTGATGGGGCCTTTGTGGCCGTGGATGGTCTGGGAAGAGAGGAGAGAACAGGAATGAGGGACATCCATGAGCGAAAAATCAGAGCACCCCATGGAAAGGTCTCGCTGGGTGGGATTTAAGGACACGCCATCCACAGCAGCTCAGCCAGTGAAACCCAGTTAAACCATCCCACAAACACATTCCCTGCCAAAGCCACTTTTTAAAGCAAAGAAATTCCTCAAGTCTAGGAACAAAGTGAGTCTTTAATGGGAATTCTTAAAACATGGAAGCCTTGCATTCCCCAGTGAGCTCCTCTCCCACAGCAGTACCCCCAAAAAGGATCAAAATTTTAAATCCAAGATGCCACATGAGTTTCTCCTGGAAAATCCCATTTCCTACTGGATCAGCATTAGCAAAACCTCATTAGCAGCGTTCCTGTGCCCATTCCTGGGCTATTAAAAGCCCTGCTCAGTGTGGTGCACCTGGAATGAGCCTGATATATTAAGAACCCATTAATATATTAATTTATTCCTTATGGAAAAGGTGAGTGAACCCCAAATCCCTGCCTTTAATGGGATCCCCACAGTTAATTAGCCCCATCCCACTCTTTAGCACTTAACAAGCACGGAATACTTGTCAATAAAATATGTTTTGGTGAGACAAAGGCAGAAATCAATAGGAGCAGCACACTTGTTGCTCTTTTTACTCCTGGCATAAGCTCCAAGAAGTACAAATCCTTCAGGGAATCCAGCTGCTTTGTTATTTAAAGGAAGTGCTCCTCTAATTGATGCTAATCCTTTCCAGCCAGGATTTTCCTGGTGTTAGCTTATGTTTTCTACGAGGAAGTGAAGCAAACCCAGAGCAGTGCTGCTCATTCCAAATATTCCAAGTTACCCCGTGGAGCTGAGCAGCTCCAGAGCAGTTGGACAAACAGGCAGTGGAAATTCTGGGAAAACCTGTGTGATACCAGTTTGGAAATGTTTTCATTCTGCCTGACAAGGATGGTGGGATTAAACAGGTTTTTAATGGCAAGAGGATGCTCCTGAAGCTTTCTGGACTCCTGCACCTGCCCCCTGTACCACCTAATTCCAAGTTCAGTATTTGGGAAATCTGCATTAAACTACAATATTCCACTACAGGTAACATAAAAATCCACACTGGATCAGTTTTATTTTAATAAATGCAACAAAATGCAGATTTTAAATTGGTAATGCCCTCCTGGAGACACCCACTAATATCTGACTGATCCCCTTTATTATCTGGTATTTATCATTTCAGATTCCAGGGGTCTCTTAAATAAAAGGGGTAAAAGCTCCTGTACTGGGAGGCAGCTCTGCCCTCCCAGTGCCCAGCCTGGAACCTTTAACAGTGACAGGAGCATCCCAAAGAATCCATCCAGGGATGGGAACTGGCAACGGAAGGAGGAGGTGACTCTGTGACCCCTCCCTGGGTGAGTGAGGAGCCACGGATGAAAAATCATGGATAAGACAAAGTAAAAATGTTCTGTAAAAAGAAATTCCTATTTTGGAAGCAATTTAATGGAAATCTCTATTAATCCACACGGGTTTCAGCACCTTCAAGAATTTAATTTAATTAATAAATTAATGAAAATCTCTTCATCTCTTACTGGGCGTGTTTAGAAAAGGCCTTTGGCTGATCCAGTGAAGGTTTTACTCAGTAATTATCTTTGCTCTGAAATTTAGGGATGTGTTTTCCAGTGACCAGGTTTTCCTGCCTCACCTGGACTTGGAAATGCAGGTGTGGATTGCAGGAAAAACCCCTTTAAAATACTGTTTTAAAGACCAGCATCTTGTACCCTGTAATTAATTAAGCCAAGCCACGATTCATTCCAAATGGAATATTAAATCCTTTTCTGCCTTCCATATAAATCAAACTTTGCCAAGGCATCCAGGACTGAAATAAAATCAGCCCTGCACAATCCAATTAATGCTTGGATTGCTGGGATTTTAATTCTGGAAGGAACCAGGACCAAACATTATTGATTCCAGCCCAGGCTTAAAAGCAGTTTTTGCTTTGAAATAAACCCAAAATAACTTGTGTTTCTCTTTAATCTTCCGGTGCAAATGACCCAGGTTTTAGGTACAAAAATTACAAGTATTTCTGAAATGCAGCTCTAAATATTTATGATGAATCCCAAGACTTAATCAATAAAAATGGAATATTTCAGAGTCTTTCCTTATAGACCCAAATATGTTCCTAAAGGAAAAGAAGATAATTAAATAAGCTGTCCTGAGGAATTAATTGGGGGATTTTGGGCCAGACTCTGGTACCAGCAAGAATTCATATTAATACTTTCCCATCATCCCAAAATCAACAATCAGGTATCCTAAAATTCAGTCACCTGCAATCTCTCTCTCCAGCCTGATTTTAGTGTTTAATTTGCTATAAAATAGCAGAATATCAGTATTTTCCTGTGCTACTGCACCTCTAAGCACAGGACTTTTAATTGTGTGTTAATAATTAGGAATCTTACGCCCAATATTAATAATTTGGTTGGAATTTAATATTATTTCAGTGTTTAATCGGGCGAGCAGAGCTCGTGCTGAGCGATACCTTAATCCTGTTGCCTAATCCTTTGAATAGTGTTATAAATTAATTACAGCTGTAATTATTAATCCCAGTGGTTTATTTTGGGATACAAATTGCCACTTGTGTTTGGCTCGGGGCCCGTGGCCGCAGGGTTTAAAGCTGGGAAAACAAAGGGCACATTTCCAGGTGGAGCCGCTGCTCTGGGAAGTATTTTCCAATTCCCTGGGAAGCATCAATTATCTTTATCAAATCCCAGGATCTCAGCTCAGCTCCTGATCAAGATGGAGCCCTGTGTGAGAGGCTGGAGCCAGGGAAAGCTGGGAGGGCAGCAATCAATACTCATCATCGGATTGTGCTCGGCGCTGGGGAGGCTGCAAGGAGCTCCTGGAAGCTCCACCTGGCTTTGGGAATGCTGGAGTTTAACCTTTGCCACACCTGAGATCCAGGACTCTGTTCAAACACAGACAGCTGTGCACAGATCCTGTTGGAATGGATCCACCAGACATCCCTCTGGGATCGAGCACAGACCACCACAAACCTTCCCACCACATCCCCCTGGGTTCCAACAGGGAGAACCACACCCTGCCTAGTGTGAGGGAAAAATCACCAGCCAGGATTTATTTAAAGGCGAGCAGCCTCCTGTGATCCAGGACAAAAGCAGGAGGAGATCCCCCACATAAAAAGGAAAAATCAGGGTAAACCCCTACATGAACCTTGTGGGGCACTGGGATCCTCCCCAGGATCAGGGGGCTCAGCATGTCCTGGGGGCTGCTCCACACACCATCCATGTGGGAAAGGCTGGTGCAGAGCCCTCACCTCCCATCTGTCCCTTCAGGAATTGTGTGCTTTTATGGATTTCAAATAATCTGCTCCTCCAGCTACAGGGAGCACTGTGTGGATTCAACATGTTACAGCTATTTACTTCCAAAATTATGATACAGTTTAGCTAGGTTTTTAAGGAATTCTGAGCTTCAGAATCCTTAGATTCTGTCAGGGGGAATGAGTGAGGGGGAACATGG
>VZRX01003377.1:0-72194 GCA_013398075.1 Notiomystis cincta | reverse complement strand
GAAAGCTGAAAGGTTGAGAACAACACCCCCACCCCCCACCACCACTATAGTAGAGAGAAAAAAGTCTCCAGCCGGGTAAAAATCTGTAAACATTCCGGCTGCAAGGTCAAATGAGCTGCTGTGAAGAGTCCTCCTGGCTGCAGTCCAAAGGCACAAAAATACTTCCAGCAGGCAATGGGGAATACAAGATTGTCACAGAATCACCCCACGACACTGACCTTGAGGAGAAGAGATAATTTTGGGGTTTGTGGTCCAAATATTAAGCAGTGGTAGAGTGTCTCGTTTCAACCAACAGCGATGTGCTGTGGTTGAATACAGCATTTCCAGAGGAAGGTTTCACTGTAAGTCTGTGGAAATGTGGGTGAGATGTAGAGAGGGCTTCATCTAGCAGGGACAGTGAGAACCAGTCTGTGATTCTGGACTGTGAAACTGTCAGGCTGGCATTTGTATTTTGCCTTGGGGCTTTGTGCAAAATCTGTAATTTGAACAGAAGCAGCTGTTTAGTCTCTTCAGATGTTTGGGATCTTGCTCTGGGATAAACATCTGTTGCTCCATTCCCCTCCTTTTATGCTGATGCTATTTCAGTGGCAAATAGAATGTTGTCAGCTCTAGTGGCAATAAATCAGCTTCAGACCAGGAGGAGTGGGAAATGCAGATCCAGCTAAGAGCAGCAGAGCGACAGGGCATTATTTCTGTCTGCTTCTACATCAAGTGTCCTATTCAGTAAAAGAAAAGCAACAATCCTGCCTTAGCAGTGTGGGTTGGTTGGGAATGCAGGAGTCCACTCCAAAGCTGGAATTTGCAAGATCAGAGCCTGTTAAGTCATGCTGCATGTAATTCTTAAGTTTATCTGGAAAAACTAAGCCTAAAGGTGGGGTTGTTGGTCATTGTTTCACTCATTTCAAGCTGGTTTTGTCTCTTTGCTGCACTGAACTAGAAGGCATTTTGACTTCCCCATAAGTTTAATTTCCAGGGGTTTCTCCTGATCTCTGCACACATTCCTGGGGCTATGCCTATCCCCAACTAGTAATGATGTGCTATAGGCATGCTCATAAAGGACAAGGAGACTTCAGGCTGCTCCCTCTGCTCCCCTTCCACTCCCTACCAGTGTTTAATTCCAACAGCTCAGGAAAGGATGCAACATCGATGACTTCAGTGGTGTTACAGGTCTCTAGTGCACATCCCCTGTCTCAAGTCTAGCAGTTCCATGCCCAGAAGTCTTGATTCATTCTGAAACTAAGGCTTTGGATATTGGTGATATTAGTAAAATGATTTCCGTAAAATTTAATAAAATACTAATCCGTGTTGGCTTTCATGTACTGTTATAACACAGATTTTGATTGTAAATAACAGGAGAGCTTCTCTTTAAAAAAAATAATCTATTATCCACAGTCACCATCCTTGAAAAAAAAAACAAACAAAACTTACCAAGCAAGCTGTTCACTGCAGTCTAGCAAAGAGTTAGACTCTTCCAACAAAGAATGTACTTTATTTGGAAATAAAACAAACAAGTCACAGGCATGTAAAAGATTCACTAGCAATTCTAGAAGGAAAGACAAAGCACATAATTTCAGCTTTCATGTACCATTCTGATCATGCTAAAATCTCTGCTTTGAATGATTTCATGCAGATGATTGTATGAAAGGATAATGAGACAAATGGTTTGACAGACTTGAAAACATTTTGGTCATCCTAATCCAAGATATGACATTTTAACTTTGAGGAAAAAATTATCATTTTGGCTTCTTTCTCTCATTTGGGATAACAATAGCATTTGGAGGCTGGAATCCTTTGCAGAATGAAAATGTGACTCCCTAATCAGCTGATTTTCAAAGGCAAAGTAAATAGTAATTATCTTAATTAGAGCACAAAAATAATGCTAAATACTTGGAAAATCTTGCTCCTGACAATGTTGATTGATAGACAAAGATGTGGTGTAGTGTCTGGTGACAGGACTTTCCAAAATGGGCTTTGAAAAACATGTTATTGAATGCAGACACAGTTAATTCTCTCTGAGATTCAAGAGGAAAGTCTATGTGACCTCTTGAAGTCCTTGCCTTTCTTCATTTCTGTGACTATCCATTGCCACAACTGTTGCATGACAAAATCAGGTTAGAGGGGAAGCATATGTATGTGAAAACAGAAGTGATTTTAAAGATTCTGGGAAGTGCTCTCTAATTATTTCTTTGGGCATATTTTTCCACTAATCTAATTGGAGTTTGGGGGTTTTTTTTGTTTTGCTTTTTTCTGTTTTAGTTTGTTTGGTTTGGTTTCCAGTTTTTTTCTTGCAATCAGTTAAAGAGCAAGAGAGCAAGGAAAGCAATCAGATTTATGGCGTGGCTTTTCTGGTTAGACATCTGTGTTCCAGACTCTCACATTCAGGATATTGATATTGATAAAATTGATAATGAATTATGCTCCTTGAGGCTGTGGTTAATTAAATTGGCCACCCTTTTGTCTTTAACACAGGCAGCTGGAGATTTTAACTATTTAAATTGTTGAGTCCCACTTTGAGAAAATTCTCCTGTCAGACAGTCGTGCAACTCATATCACAAAGATCCTGCGTTGTTTCAAGCTGTTCTCCATTCTTCAGATGGGTGGGAAAAATTTTTAAAATCATTAAAAGCATTATTTAAATACAATCTGTGGAATATAAAATGTCACAAAAGCGAATCAGGTCTTTCTCAGTCTGTGTTTCTGGTGAAATAGTGCTAAAAAGGACACATTGTCTCCTCTTATCAGGCAGTCAGGAAGCTCTTGATGTCAACATAGGAGGGTTTTTTGCACTTTTACCCCCCTGATTCTCTTCTGCATTCCATTGAGCAGAGTGAGCAAAAAGCTGTGTGAATTTAAATCAGCAGCATCCTAGATGTATTTGGGGATTCTAGGGTTTTTAAAGAACTGGTAGTTAAGTTCTTCAAAATTCATTAAATAATTCACACTTTTCAATGACATTCTAGTCAGAACAAAATACTATACATGTAGAAAACGATCCTTAAAAAATTGAATAAAGTATAAAGACTAAGGTTTATACCATTTATTTTAAAGTTGCAGTTTATGGGATTAGGAATTTCCTTTCTGGCGCTCAATTGGGCATTGATCAGACAAGGAATAGGAAAGTTTTCTTTCATCATTTCAGGAACTTTCAATAAAAATAGCATTTCCCAAACAAAGTCCAATTAATACTAAGTAGACCTATCATTGCCCAAAATGAATTTACTACAAAATGAAGCAATATGTTTTTTCCACCAGAAAATAAGTACCACTCTGCAAAAAGCAAAATTACAGTATTGTTGGCTTTTAAAGCAATCTTATATAGTAATTAGGGTTGCAACATTCTGTGATATTTCAGTCCCCATAGGGATTTTTATTTGATTAAGAAAGACTTAGTTAGGTCTAGGTTGCTGTTGCTGCCTGTTCTCTTGTCATAATTAAATTCTTAGATTCTGTGCTTTGCAAGATTGGAAATTTTTGTCTTGGGTAAAGTATGTTTTTTAGGAGTTTCATCCCAGTTCATCTCCCACTGACAATTTCTAGGGCAGAGGGCTAAGAGTGAGAATAGGGTGAGGTTTTGCCATCCCTGTGGTCAGGACCTCTAAGAATAAACTGAGCCCAGGTGACTGATTTGTTTTCTCCTCACGGGGAGAACTCACCTTCTGTTTCTAAACTGTAAGTTTAGCTTAGATGGAGGCAGCCTTCCAAATGTGAGATCTACATCTCCTGTGGAAAAAATGTCACATGGAGTGGCATTTGCACTGCACCTGTACATCACAGCTCAGTGCCTACTTTTAGGGAGTGGGAATGCAGAGGAAGAAGGTGTATGTTCCCTCTTCTGCACTTTGTGCATCCACAGCAATGGAGACAACCTGCCTCTGTCTTTATCCTGCTCACTCACATGCTGTTTGTCAGTTCTCTGCACAGACTTTCCCCAGCTCCCTTCTCTTTTAGCCATATGTGGTGCTGGAATCCTTCATCTGTTACATTTAGCACTATATATATACATATATACATGAGTACACACACATACACATCATCTTTTAAAATTGGAAACCTCTCCACAAGCCCCTCAAAATAACTTGACTGATTACCCAAAGCAGCTCTGTTATCTAGCTAACAAAGAATACATATAACAAATTGCAGGTTAAACAATTTTAACTTTTAGCAAATGGAACTGATATTTTCATTTTTGCTTCACAGGTTTTGCTGGTAACAGCTTTATGTTAATAAACTTCAATCAGAAAACAAAATGACAACTGTTGACTCCTTTCAGTAAGGGTGGAAAATTGAACAGAATTTCTATATTGAACCAGGGCTACTGAACAAAAACTCAGTGTCTGTATGCATCAAAGTTAGTCTCAAAATGTGTGTTCACCCTGCTGTCTGTAGAGATAGGGACCATCAAATGTCCTTGCCCTAAGCCTGTACCAAAACATTTCCCTGAGTGCAAAGAATATGAAGAATCAAACAGTTCTCAAAACACTACAGACAGAGCACCATACTCCACAGAGTATTGATGGCCAAATGAGGACTTTAAGCTTCCTTCTGCCAAAAAATTAAAAATCCAACACCTTTGAATGCATCATTTGAGTAATTTTAAGGGGAAGAAAATGCAGGAAAGTTTTATTTTTAAGTGACAGAAAGACTCCCTTTATTTGTTTATTGTAGAGTCTCACTGAATTCTTTCTTTATCACTGTTTCCTCCCAGAACATTTAAACAGAAATCTGCAGGGCTCTGCATATGCAACAGATGTAAATGCAAAAAAGAAGTCTTTAAAATCTATCCCCCAAAATGTGCTTCAAGTTTCTTAGCACATTCCTTGAATCTCAGTGCTAACTTCTTCATGTCAGCAGTTTTCAAGTATATTTTTACTAATTTCAAGTAAGAGAAACCAAAAGGCTTCCTCTCACACACATTACTGATTCCCAATCCTCCCCTGTGGATTAACATTATTTTCATATGTCTAAATCACTTATTGAATGGGCAGAGACAAACTGTTCATTGCCTCATGACATAAATTTTTCACTGAGAAGGAAACACGTTTAGGCACTTCACAACTCATTAAATAATTAAAGTGTTTCAACTGCAGTAAAAGAAAAAAACAAAAACCAGAACTAATTACCAATATCTAGCTAGTGAACCTTATACAACTGGACTTATTCTACAAGGATTAATAATTATTTTACAGAAGCCTTAGCACCTATCTTTAAATAAGCTAAATGCAATTTATAGTGAATAGTTTTAAGGCTTAACTCTTATGTTCAAGCAGTGACAGCTCCTACAATCTCAGGATTCTTCTGCATCCAGCAATTGAAGTCTGGGGTTTATAATTGCCTGGCACTGGTGTCAGCCCTTTTTGTTTTTTTGGTCTCTAGGAAAAAAGCCAGATCCAACCCAAAACAGTTTCATTGAATTCACTCTGACACAGCAGCAACTGAAAGTGACCACCACAACCCAGCATAGATCCATCCATGTAGAACAGCAGCATTTGCAAGTAAAGTCTAGGAGGAAATGGAAAGTGTGGAGAAAATTCTGCAGGAAAGGCAGAGAAATCTTCTCAGGTCATTATCCACAGAAAATATTTCTTATTACCAGCACTGAACAGGGATATATTGAGCATTTGGTACAGGTCTCATATTTCTTGCTAATATCAGAGGTTTTAATCTATAAGTCCTGGGGAAAATGAGCAATCTCATTGCAAAGAGACATAGCAGACTGGGTTTGAGTTTTCACATCTGGAAGTGAATGTTCAAATGTATGCAGTGGGTGACTGCTTATGGCTGTGTCTAGAAAGAAATCTTGCATGATAGCAGATGCCTCAGGCACCTGATGTAACTTTCCCATTGGTTTGTGGAGGTTTTTTTCTTTAAAGACCTTGTTGTCTGCATAAAAGTGTGGAAAAACTAAAAAGATGCGTTATTTCATGTGTATAAAAAGATTATTTGAAAGATTGTGCTTAATGCAGCCCAGTAAGGAAACTGGTTTTGCAGCAGTCCACCTTGCCACTGTCAATAAAATCCAGGTCATAACTAACCTGCTGCACCACAGCTCCTTGGGCTTGGATTTTGTCTTTGGGAGAAAGGGGTGGTAAAAATTACCTAGTGATGTACAGGGGCATGAATGTTTGAAGTCATGGGCACCTGACTTTCCACTACCTCCTCAGCCCATACCGTCACTTACAGCAGCATAATTTTCAAGGAGATTAACATCTTAAGTATCATTTCTGGTGGGGTGTTTAGTATGAGCTAATTGACTATCCAGTGCCTTATGTAAATAAAAAATTTGTTGTGAGATGGGGCAGATACATGAGAACTGTTTGGACAGGATGCTGCAGACCTGTTGACTACCTCAAGGCAATTAACAATCAGGGGATCATCAAGAAAATACCTTCTAAAATGCCTTCAGGAACAAAGTTGTCGCATTTCTCTTTCTTCCCCAAAGTAAATTTCCTTTTTCTTTTTCTGGTCTACCTGAACAAGACCTGCAGTGACAAGCACTGCAATTTTCCTTGCAGTGACAATCATGGCACTGGGCTGTAAACTCCTCCAGAGAATCCCTGCACAGCACCATAGCTGGGATAGATGGCCTTGGTTTGTATCTCAGGAGAGCAAGGAGGAGACAGAAGGGGCTTTTCTCAGGAACTGCACCCATCATCACAGTTCCTTTTCAGATAGATCTGGACTGCAGCAGGATTGATAGTGTCCCTGAGAGCTCAGGGAATCAATACAGGCAGCAGGAAATGCAAAGGCAAACTGCTGTAGCTTCTTAAATGAGAATTGATTTTTATCCATTGTCCATTCCCATGGCAAAGGAGCAAGCTTATCACTTCAAACCAAGAATAGAAGGGAAACTAATTCTCTGTCTTGGGAAAGGACAGGAGCTCAGTAGAGGTCACTAAGATCAACACTGTATTAAAGAAATCTTTTTTAACTTGACTTCCTGACAAAGCAAGTGCACTTGGTCTACTCAGCTGTCTGTCTTTCCTCCAATGTTCCTGCCAGAGGCTGCAAGGAAACCAGGATGTACTACCAAGGGAAAAAAAAACCAAACATGTTCATGCATTCCTCAGGAATAAGGAAAGTTTTCAACATCTTGCAGGCAGAGAACTCTGCCTCTCCTGGGAGAAGCTCTGGAAGCACCACCAGCTCCATGTTTGGCACCATCACCACCATGGGTGTCCGAGATCCATAGGGCTCCCAGATACCCCACCTCGGTACTGCCTCTGCAGCTCCTCTGAAAGATGATTCCCCAACCAGCTCCTCTGACTGGTTCTCCCATAGGATAAGCAGCCTAGATGGGGTGGTAAAAAAGTTTTACTTTTTTAGGGAAAAAAGATGAAGCACAAGCAAGAAACACGCCCTTTCATTTGTGCCTTTGAGGAAGCTCCACGCAGCCCTAGAACTCTTTGGATTTTCCCATAATTGCAGACCAACTGCTATGATTAAAACAAAAATCATCAGTCCAGCTTTGCTCGTGTACAGCTAACAATGCTTAGTTTCTCTAATGCCTTCTGCACTAGGAAAAATATATTCAAATATACATATATTTACATATAAATTTATTCACCAGGATGCTTCACAAGCATGGAAAGGAGCTGATTTCTCTACAGCAGAAGGTAACAGGACTAAAATATCTTGTTTATCTCCACTGCACTTGATCTGTGATGTGTGTGCAGAGAGGCAGGTGGTCCAAGCCATGCTGATATGGAACTGAGGCTAAGCAGAATCTTAACGACATTCATGAGCCTGCTAAATTTGTGTGAGTTCAAAACTCATCAGAGAAGTCCTCTAAAGCTCAGAAAATGAGTGGTGCTTGTTCACAGTCCATGTGTTGTTGTGCTTCTCTCCTACCACGGGGGCATCAACCTTTATGTGTGAGGAAGAGACAATTAAAGAGAAGGGAAGGAGAAGGACACTCTGTATAGCAACACACAAATATGTAGAGCTGAATGTGCTGCATGTGGCTTTCAGACTGGCTGCAGAAAACACTTCTTGAGGAGGACAGAAGACGCTGTTCCAGTGGAGAGGATTTCTAAAAGTTTTCAGTGATGGTGGTGTGATTTGTAACACACATTCAGCCCCACTTTCCTTCTCCATGGCACTCAATTCCTTGGTCCGTCAGCTGGGAGCAGCCACCATGCTCAGTCCAACTCTGAGTGCTTTGGAGCTCCCAAATGCCTTTTGTTTAGCTTTCTGAGTATGCTAAATTTTAAAGAAAAGAAAATATGCCAGTGTAAATTGTTCCTTCTCTTAAATCTCTTCTCATTAAAAGTGATGGCAAGGCATGTATCAAAAATCTCAGATCTTTTATGAACTTTTCCCTTTGGCAAAAGAACATATAGACACTACTCTGGATTTTTGGTGAGGAGGTTATTTTTTGAGGGAGGAATTCTCCTAGAAACCATGTTTTCTCAGTACCCACGATAGGGAGAAAAATATTTTGGATGGGAAATAAATCTGTCATGAAGCTGTCACAGCTGACAGACTTTTTTGTTGATTTTATTCCATCTAGTTTGGTATCATCTTGTCACAGGAGTGTGTCTCTCATAGTTGTTTACAAAAAGGTTTTCTGTCCTATGAGATAATTAGAAGCAATCACAGTCTAGCTTTGTGACTGGAGGTAGGGAGGAGGATCCAAGACACAGCTTTCATGACAGAAGGAGAAGAAGATAATTAAAGTTAACTAAAATTTCTGCATTAATTCTACAGCATGATTGTTCTTCCCATATCATGGAAATAGTATGGAGCCAGCAGCTTTGGCCACAGCCTTTTCTTTGCATTTGCTCAATGAACTAGCACAATGTCACATAATTGGCAGATTTGATTACATGGTGATGATAATTTATATATTCAGCACAAACAGTTCATAAACTGCCAGAAAATCAACCAATTCATTAAAAATCAACATGCTTGCCCCCAGAGATCAAAACACTGGGTTATGTTGACTAAATTAAACACAACTAGTAATTTGATTAGACAACCTATTATATGGAATTAAGGGGGGGGGGAAAAGAAGTGGCTTCAAATGAGGCATACATATTTAAAGCCAGGAGGAAGAATTCTCATCAGTTAGGCTTAACTGAAAGATAAATGATACTCCTTTGAAGTATGGGATCACAACAAGACTTTTCAACTCAGGGGAAAGACTTAAAAGTTTCATGGGCATGGTACCACACAGTGCCTGACTGGAGATTTCTTTGTTAGCAACAAAAATACGTCAATTAATTCCAAACATTTTGAGAGGATGATGAATTCCACTGCAGTTTTTTTGAAACCTTTGTGGAATATGAGTGCTCAGGTGTCACCTGTGGTAAACACAGCTGGGGCTGGGGGATGAACCAAACAAAAGGCTAAGGTGCCCTACACTGCTCATGGGGTTGGTGCTGGTGCCAATGCTTGTAAGGAATCAGCTCACAACACACCTTTGCAGACTCCTGGCAGAACTGCCCATGGCAGTAGGATCTTGCCCAATGCATTGTTCATTAAATCTCCTTATGTTAGAGCACAAATGTGTGTTTAGTACCAGAAAGGGGTACCATTAAAACCCACTAAAATATAGAATAAAAAGCTGACACTTTGGGGTCAATGAAAATACATTTGTCATGGTCCTTAGGATACACAGGAACTTGCAAAGTTATCATCTGCACCACTTCACACACATCTCACTGCAGAAAGCTCCTGCATGAAGGACACATGGCATGTATGGATGGATGTCATGCCTTCTTTTCACACCTTAGATAAATTGCTGACCTGAATGAATGACAGCACTCCAGGAGGAGCATTTTTCTTCTGGAGTTGTTCTAACTCTGGTCTGTAAATAGGAAAACACATCAGTTACTCCAAGGGAGGGGAAGAGGTTGTGCTCTGTAGCAAAGGGTGCCAGGGCTGAATGGTTCTATTTGCTCACCTACAGCCCTCTTAGAATTTAAAACATGTTTTGAGCACAGTTTTGGTTTGGGATACAGGTCTGCTTACCAGGGTCAAAAGTCTGACACCTGATTGTGCAGCAGTTTGACTTGTTCCCCCTTTGGCTTTCAGTGCATTCTGAATTAAAGTATTTTATCACTTATTTCATGTGTGAGCTGAGGATTTTGATCTCATATGCACTGAAAGCCTTTGATCTATTGAGTTAATTAGTCCTGAGATACTGATTCAGAAGAGGCACTCTCTGAGACTCAGAGGGTAATGGTCACTGCCTTGAAAAGCCAAAGGTGCCAGGAGCACTGTTTGAGCAGGGATTGTTGTCTTTTCTTTTTTTATAATCTTCTGGTTAACTGTGGTGGCTGTGAGAATGCAAAGAAGCACTGGCTTGTTGAGAAATTTTTTATGTGAAGGCAAATTAATGTACATTGCAACTGAGAGAAATGAAAACTTGGGCACATCTATAAAAAAGATGATGATACAGATACAGAAGATATCAGAATTACACACAAAAGACCAATTTTTTTTTCCAAAACACAGAATTCCTTCCTTCAGAACAAGCATTGGTATTCATTTCTCACTCACCCCTAGCTCTTTTTACATTAAAAGGCTTTTTACAAAGCTGAATTAGTAAAGATTGGTGGTCTTTAAAATCTGGTTTCTGACAATTGCTGGAAATCACAACTGACACATCACATGTATGTTTTCCAGATTTAAACCTGTCCATGCTTTCAGCTTCCTTGATCCAGTTATTTATTGTACTCACAAATCAGGTCTATATATAACTTATACTTGGCTGGACAGCTAACAGCTGCTTAGAAAAGAAAGATTTATACTTTCTTACTCTTCCAGCATTCCCAACAATGATTTCTTCCCTTTATGACAATTTAGAAACCACTGAGAAGACAGGTTATCATTATTTCAGGCCCTTGGTAGAAAGTTAACTCTTTGTATAGCCAGTTTTTTTTAAATTGTACAGTCTAAATGAAAGGGCTCAGCTACAGAAGAGGGAATGTTTGCAATGCAAATAAATCTGGAAAAGTAAAAGTTACTAATACAATTTTGGAACTAGAATTTCTTTAGTTTCTGAAAGTAACTTGCTACCTGATTCTAGCAGCATTTATGCATGATGGGGATCATCTTTTCCAGATGTGCTTAATGATCCTTTATGTCTGCATGACTTTCAGTGAATAGCTTGGACACAGCTGGAAAAAATATCAGTTGGCAATGCCTCCTCTGATCCTAAATGCAAATATGCAACAGCTATTCATTAAAGGATATGAAAATATGAATCATCCCTGGTATTTCCTCATGTGTGACACATTTTTGTTCTTATCAGAAACTGCAAAGATTCCTTCAGCCCAGAAAGAAAGGATGAAAGCTAACTTCCCACTGGAGTGCTACCTTTACCCATTTGGCTTCTGTGAAGTGAAGAGGAAGCAAGGGCCTTGCAGACTGCTTTTCTCTTCTCTGCCCTCCTTCTAGATGCATTTGAGGCTTACCTTCTTGTCCACCTCCTTGTCAATCTCTTGTCATCTCCTGACATCTTTGTTCTGGAGAACTATGGCTAAAGTTAATTAATTAGCAATACTGGTGACATTATCCTTGTTCCTACTGCTTAACACCTGCATGGTCACATAAGCAAGAGCTGTGTTGTTCAGGAGGGTGCACAGATACTCCGTGGTATTGACTTCAAAGCACAGCTGTATGAGGATGAAAGGGGGAAAAACAAGGGAGAGGGAAGCATGCACAGCATTTTTCATTCAGCCAAAACGTAGCACACTCGAACCTATTAAAATGGAAATCATGTGAGAACTCTGACATGACACAGAAAGTGTCGGAGGTCAGATTTTGAAAATCCTGATTCAGAAAATCCACGAGTCTTGGAGACCAGGGGCTTCCACAGAGGCTGAGAGGAGCTTTTATAGAATGTAATCTTTGTCAGTGTTCAGGAGGGCAGTTATGTTTAGCAGCCTGGTGGCAGCTTGAGACATCAATCTGTAAGCTTTGGTCTCCCACCAGATCCACCCTGGTGGGAGGGAAACACAGCTTGTACCTCAACAAATCCTTCAGGGCAGCTGACAGTACAGGTGAGAAAATGTTTCCATTTCAAACACCAGCACTTCTGACCAAGCATTGAGAATGCATTGCCCCATCCTATCCCTAACTAGAGAGCTTCTGGACTCCTAGTGCTGCATCATTTTTGTCTGGATCTCTGTGGAATTCTGATCAGGAGTGCAGTGATCAAATGATGCCTCTCTTTAGGGAGGGCTAAGTAAAGAGCAATCTAGGAAGTGGTTTTGTAAAACCATCAGGAGTTTATTCTGATCCTGAATATGGTAAATAGGGCATCTTACAAGCAAGCCATCAAAAAAAACAAAAATAAGTATATTCTTCTTCAGTGTGTTGGTACCTTTCTAACAAGATTTTATTTGCACTTCCTGGTGTATCTTGATATGAGCAGCATAAAAGCATAAAAACACATGTGTGAATGAAACTCATAAAGCCCTACAGCATTAGTATCCTTTAAGTTTCCTGATACACATTTAATGTGGAAAGATCTTACAGTTATTTTAAGCATTCCTTGTACTTAGATTTATGCAGTTCTTCACCTTCCAGCAAAAATTAAAAAAAAAATAAAAGTTAACATTTTCCATTCAGTCTGTGTTGTTATAATAAATAATAACAAACTTGAGACCCAGGGACTTGTAGCACAAGAAATGAAAAGGAACTTATGCTGTAAATTTGGGTCATTCCTTGCAGTTAGCAGAGGTAACTTTGGATTCTGGGTTCAAGTGCTTTTCTGCTTCTTCAGGACTCCCATGTAGGATACTGAAGGAGCTTGGGATCTGTAAAAATAACACTGACCACATGATTTGAATCATAGTAAGGATATAAATAAATACTTTAAAGATCCTGGTACCACTAATTGTATTAGTGCAAAGGAAAGTTTTTATGGGAGGAGGCGGAGAATGATGCTAATGAGAATTTGTGAAGTTTGTGGAGATGGAGATCTCATTTGTCCCCTGTGTAGCTGTTATGACCCTGCTTGGCAGGAGAGAGGAAGAATCATTCAGGTGGGAAGAGTAAAGAGGGTGCATTCCACATCCCTGTCCAGTGCTGGAGCAGAGGAGCTGTGCAGCTGACAGTCATCCTGCTCTGGGGATGATGACAGAGGGGAAGGGAATGGCAGAGAAGGAGGGAACTGGGCAGACTTCCACAGAACCTGACTCAAGCACTATAAACTTTTGAAGCTGTTGATACTTAGCAATTTTGTTACTGCCCAGAGTTAAAATCAAAACACAGGTGTCAGATCTGTGTACTGACCATTACCACTGTAAAGGTTTTTAAATGCCTTTTTCCCACTGGCTTTTTATTTGCAGGGGAAGGCCAGAAAAAAGTGTCTGTAAAATCAGCACTTGCTCCCTCCCCTCCCCTTCCCTTCTCTGTGCAGCCTATCAATCCTGATTCTCAGTCTGTTACCTGTGTGCACTGCTGGAGATAAGGTTTCTAAGGGGGCCTCGGATGCTGCAGTCACACAGACGGTGGTTTGGTCTCCACAGGGGAGTCACCAGGACCGTATAAAGACATTAATATGAAACCAAACAGCTTCTGTGCAGGTGACAGAAAGATCTGATAAGTGACCCCCCTCCAGAAAAATGAGTAATGTTGAGCAACTGGTTGTATGGGTGGATGGAAAGCACAATTACCACTTATTTGTGTACAGAACAAAGGTCTCAAATAATTAAAAACACGATAGGCAACCTGCTCACAACACTGTGGATCACACACCAAATCAACACCAAGCTTCTGGACAAACAGCTCAGGGATTTCTCCACTACCTACCAGGAGCTCCATGGCTGATTCAGGGATTTTAACATATTTTGAAAGATGGTGCAACACAGAGATTCTTCTCATACAAGCATTTCCACAACAATCAGCTTCTAATAACTTGTACTTAAATATCCATGGAGTTTTTTTCCTATCTCATTCTCTCCAGCTTTCCTGAATACCTTCTACCATGATGTCTTGCCCTCTAAATTCAAAGTTCTGCAGGTACTGCTGCCTGCAAACAAAGGACAGAGCCTCACATAATAATAACAGTACAACAATGCTGCATTCAGCCAGACAAAAATTTTCCAAGTGACCTGTTGGAAAATGCTGATAATTCAGAATGAAAATATCCTGTAGATAAATGCTAGATAATGTAGATAAATTATTGTCCAAATTCTCAGTGGATAAATATTATTAAGTCTTACTACGAGAATTTTGACATGTTTCATTGCAAAAAAGTCTGAACATTTTTTGTCCTTCCTGTTTTTTGATTGAATAACAGAATAAGACTACCAGTTTAGCAGCTCTGAACTTATTGAAATGAGATGCTCTGTATGGTGCAAAGAAAACATTTCAGCAAATTTTTGTTTGCAAATTATTCTGAGATTTTCATCCCAACTTAAGATAATGTAGAATTTTAAAATTTCAGTCTCTCAGATAGCAATTTCTTTTTCCAGCTTCATGCAGATATTGGAGAATGAAAACAAAACACCAGAGCCTCCAAAGGAAAGAAAAAGGAGAGAAAATACAGTGGTTGGTAACTATAAAAGCAATTGACTGAGAAACAATTAGTTGCTCTTCTGAAACATTGTGCAAATAAGAAACGTTGTGACAGTGATTTTATTAAATGTAAATTTTGATTTGTTACCTGATTTGGCAGGCATTACCGTGAGATTCTCAATATAGCTACTGAATCTCTGTGTTAATTTACTTTTTATCCTGTTAATGCATTGAATGTTCCTATTTCAGACCTCAAACAATTTTATCAAGGACCTTGCTTGTATGGTGAGCTTTGCATCCTCTTAAATTTGGAATTATGGAGCTGGCACTACCAGAGACTGTTGCAGATGCAAATCTCACTATGAAACCTCTGCTCACAAGCTTTTCCAAACAAGACAGCAGGGAGTAGTTTACTCCCATATCTAAAAGCAAAAGGTCTGAGGAAGATCCTTGGGCTTGGTGGCTACGAGAAGCTAAAAGTTTTTTCCTGGAGCTGAGTCTGTAGTTGTTTATTCACACAGCCAGCCAATGAACCACAGAGATCTGACAGTCACTTGCTCAGTGAAGAAGAAGCCCCTGCTGAATTGAGAATTACTGCTCTACTTCATACTTCTATTTCTGACAAAACATCTTTCATACTGAGCTAAGTGTGAGGAACCAGAGAAATTCCTGGGAATGAAGGGCTTGAAGTTGTTAAACAAAAAGCAGTGATAGCAGGTATAGACTGAGGACAGAAACTCTCCTCCAACTCCCTTCTTTTCATTGCCCACAAAATTATATAGAGAATTCTAAGAATATATTTCAATTGCACTACAAACCATTTAGTGATTAAACCTTGGAGCTAATTGGATTATTTAGTCATCAATGTAGACTATGCCAGTTTCAATTCACAGGGTTGAGTAAATATTTTTGGAGATAGTCAGGGGAAGGAAAGACACATAAATTGTCTTGCTAGACTTGAGAGCTGAGCATGAACCCCCTTGTGCAGAACTAGGCCAAAATTTTGTCCCCTGCTTTTAGCTTCTCAACAATATTAGAAATACTGCATTTAGAATATTAGAAAGAGAAAGCAAAGGCACAAAGGAGAGGGAGCACAGAGACTGCTGAGAAGCAGTAATCACAAATATCTCATCAATCTCATCTCATCTCCTGCAAGACACCTGGCATGGCCCACCCTTCTCTCCCACTCCTTGCCAACATAAAGTAAATTGTACCAGTGCTGGATGGGGAGCAGCTCCCTCCTTTTATAAATAAACACATCTATGCAAAGTCACAACAAATTAGGAACTTCTTGTTTCTGGTTATTGAGCTTGATGGAATCAATAGTCAGCAGGGAGCTGGCAATGGATTTATTAAGGCAGCTCTCAAGGCCTCAGTCATAGGAGTGAGAAGTCACCCACTGGCCTCATTTCCCTGTAAACAGGAAACTGGGCTAAAATAAATCTCAGTTCAAGTGAAAATAATGGATAATACCCAATTTACATTGCACTCTTTTGCCATCTAAAACAGCTGAGCTTCTTCCTGAATAATTCGTGAAAGGCTGCTCAATGACCAATATCTGATAACTGTGTTGTCTTGTCTTGTGAAAAGAAATTGAAATAAAACCAGAGAAACAGTCCTTAGCATTCCACGTTTATTTTTTTTGCCTGTCTGAAGCACATCAATCCATTTAAGTAGATTTGCTTTTGATTGAAACCTGTGTGATCCATCTGACACGTTAGAAATTCAGACATCTGCAAAGCAGGTGTTTGTCCTTTTCCCTTGATGTGCAAGTGTATAACACTGGAGCTTAATATTTATTAGAAATGTTCAATCAATCTTCTGAGTCTGCAGTTCTATGGATATATCACATATTAACAGGGCTGGGAATAAAAGTCAAACACAGCACCAGATGTGAAATATGACAGTGCTGGAAAATGATAAAGGATAGATAGAACTTCTCACTTTATTACTATTGTAACAAACTTTTTTACTGAGGAAGCCACAAACAAATAGAAGAATCTATTGTGCTGGGCACCATTCAGGTTCTTAACTGGGGAATAAATCTCAGCCCAAATATTTTTCAATCCATGGCCTTGTAGGAATGCTCTTGCTGACCTTATTCTTGGAGCAGCTCCACTGACAGCAGTGCTGTCACAATGATGAAGTTGTGCTTGTATGTGCTGCAGAATTGGAGCCTTAAAAGATGAAACAAGGAAAGGGGTCACAGCCTGCAGGGATCTGTACTCCCCATCATATTTAATGGCTGGGAAACCAAGGCAGAGATTACTTTGGGCCACTACGGTCAGAGGTCACCATTTGCCCTGGCAATAACTGGCAGATATTTTTCAGCATTTTTAGCAGGGACACCAAAGATCCAAATGGGCTTGGTAGGCAGAATGCCACTTTGGTAATCTCCTAAATTTCTAAATTATTATAAAAATAATTACATTTTGTATTATTACCTCATTGAGTTTTAGTAATAAAATCAAATTAAGGCAATTTCTCAGTAGAAATGTGAGTACTTTTCTGGAAAGGTAAAAATCCAATTGTTGTTCTCAATAACTAACTATCTCTTGAAGTTGCTATTCCTACACTCAACACACTTTGTACAATGAAAAAAGAATCTAAATGTAATGATTTTAACTATAAAATGTCACCCACTCTCCAAATTGTCCAAAGGCACTTTATAACAGTTTAATAATAGAATTAGAATTTAAACTACATTTGAGAAACAGAGTAAATTACAACTTTTGGTCTAAGTGTGTAAATTACAGATTGGAAAGATTCAAAATTAGCAAGGGAAGGCAATAGAGACAACTGAATGGAACATTTGAAGGGGTTAAGAAACTTGAGCTCTGGTCCCAGCTCACTGACTTATTTAATCTTCCCATAGCTCCTGAGTGGACAGCTCTTGACTTTAGAAGGAGTTTTCTGAAGATTCCCCATCACTGTGGTTTGAACCAGACAGGAACAAAAATCAGTGTCTAGGAAAACCAGAACCAAGATAAAACAGCTGTGTCATCTTTTTTTTCTTCTTCTGTAGTGACACCTGATACCTAAGGACTAGGTAGGTCCAGTATAGTTGGTCTCCAAAATAAAAAGGCTTTAGTGGGAAATGCAACGGGGCATCACTGAAAGGTCATGGTCAAGGTCATGCCCATGGGAGGAGCAGGAAGGATTGTTTGACTGAGGTACCATGAAGAGCCTTATTTAGACATAGGTCTGCTGGTTCTTGTTGCTTGAAACCATCTACCAGACTCAGCAGAAGAGATTTTTGAAGGTACTAAAAGAATGATCGAGACACTTGTAATGTGGAAATGTCACATGGCAGCACGCAGGTCAGAGGAGGAGACCTTCCCTAGAACCTCTCTCCTTTTAGGGATTCCCAAGCCCTGCAGTGACTCTTTCCCCATTAATTGCAGGCATCTTAGCATATTTGGAAGCATAAATAACATTCCCTTGTAACAGCTTTCACAGGCACACCTCCAGAGAAAACTACACTCCCTCGGCAGCTTGTGCTTGCATCCTGCAATCGGACTGACTGAAACTGTCTCCATTAACAGAGCGGGCCAAAGGCACCAGGCATAAAGACAGGATGGCAGTGGCAGAGAGGACTGCTCACTCTGTCTGAAGAGGGCTCTGGATGGCAGACAGGTCATTCCAGAAGTGGGAGGATTCGAGTGAAAATGAGCAGCCCAGTCAGAGCAGTGTCAGCAGTGTCACACAACTTCATGTGCAGATTTGGTTTATCCCAGTCTGCCCCTGGTTTGCCTGGACTCACTCAGACTAAATCCAAAGGCCTGTCCCTGCACTGTGGAATTACTGGAGGCACAAGAACACTCTCTGCGCAGTGCAATGCATGTGGCTCAGGAATAATAGATTAGGTGTCAGTAAATGGGGTAAAATATAGTTTTGAATTGAACATTTCTTTTATAAATGTGATTTCAGATGAAGGTATATTGCAAGCTGCCACACAACACATTCAGCAAGTACTGCCTTGTTATCATAAGACATTATTCTGCCTCCAAATTTGATTTGTGTGAGGAGAGAACCAGGAAAGTCCCTCATAAATTACATTGTTGACTCATTTTGCCATTGAATTCTGGCATACCAAGGTTGCATCACCACGCAATGTTTAGTTGCATAACCTCTAAAATCTTATGCAAGTACTATGTCTCATTGCAGAGTCTTCAAACACACAGAGTTTACTTCTTCCACCAGAGTTTATATTTATTCAAATTTAATAATATCAATGTTTTATCTTTCAAGGAAAATGTTCGCAGTACAGTCTCAGACTCATGATTTCACATTTCACATTAAGTTATGCTGTTTTAACAGTAGTTATGCTTAGCATTTCCATTTCTCTGACTTCCTATCAAATACTTAGTGCTTCATTCCAGTCTGTCTTTGAAAACTAACATCTTGATTTCTTAAATTCATTTAGTGTACTTGGACCCTTTATACTTTGCAATACACAATACTGGAATTAAAGCTGTTAAAAACAGAAAAGAGGGGTACTTTACTCACCTATTTTTGTATGTGTGTGTTATATTACTTATTGTAAGGTCAAGCAGTGCACAGTACAGAAACATGAGATGATAACATAGACTCATAGAATGGCTTGGGTTGCAACAGATCTTAAAGATCATCCAGTTCCAACCCCCAGACATGGGCAGGGACACCTCCCACTAGATCAAGTTGCTCAAAGCCCCATTCAACCCAGTCTTGAGCATTCCAGGGATGGGGCATCCACAGCTCCCCTGGGCAACCCCTGCCAGTGCCTCAGCACCCTCACAGTAAAGATTTTTTCTCTAATATCTAATCTAAGTATACCTACTTTCAGCTTGGATCCATTCCTCCTGTCACTACGTGCCCTTGTAAAAAGTCCCTCTTCATTTTTCTTATAGGCTGTTTTCATGTACTGGAAGGCTGCAATTAGGTCACCCTGAAGCCTTCTCTTCTCCAGAATGAACAATTCCAATTCTTTCAGCTTTTCTTCTCCATCTCTCTGACCATGTCCATGTCCANACCCTCACAGTAAAGATTTTTTCTCTAATATCTAATCTAAGTATACCTACTTTCAGCTTGGATCCATTCCTCCTGTCACTACGTGCCCTTGTAAAAAGTCCCTCTTCATTTTTCTTATAGGCTGTTTTCATGTACTGGAAGGCTGCAATTAGGTCACCCTGAAGCCTTCTCTTCTCCAGAATGAACAATTCCAATTCTTTCAGCTTTTCTTCTCCATCTCTCTGACCATGTCCATGTCCATTCTCTGGACTCACTCCAGCAGGTCCATGTCCTCCCAGTGCTGGGACCCCAGAGCTGATGCAGCACTGCAGGTGGGCTCACACCAGAGCAGAGCAGAGGGGCAGAATCCCCTCCCTGCCCTGCTGGCCACACTGCTTTGGATGCAGCCCAAGTCACAGTTTTCTTTCTGGGCTATATTTATCTTTGTAGGCAATTTTTCTGTAGTTCTGGAACTATTTTCTTATCTAAATAGGTTTGTGATGAGATATAACCAATAATTCTCTTTCATGGAATGCTTAGCAATGTTTGGCGTTTCATTTCCAGCGGGAAAGGGAAGAAGATGCATTCAAAATTGTAAAGGCCTTTGGGAACTGGGATTGTTTAAAACATGATCTCCAGGCAACACAAGCTTTTCTGAGTGCAAGAAATCCATAATGGTGGGCTCAGAAGTACTGTACTGAAATGTCCATTGTTGACTCTCTGGATCTCATTAATATTTCTTATTTCTTGCATATCAATTTTGTTTTGAATGCAATTTGTTTGTGTTTACTTTATTGAATGGCTTTGAAAAGCTAACAGATAATGACACCTTTACAGCTTAACAATGAGTTCTGCCCAGAAAATAAAACTTTACATTTCACTTGTCACTTGTTTTACTGTGTTTACCCAAAATCCCTTGACCTTCCTGACACATTTCCTCGTGTTTGCTTTAAGAAAAAAGGCATTTAAAAGCTCACAAAGATGAAAGGATATGTGCTTAATGAGTTGATTATAAAGAATTTCCAGTATGTCCAATAAAGCTCTTGCATTCAACCTGTGTCAGGGCTATGGGCAGGATTGAATAGAGAGAAGAAAAGAAAAAAAAATAAATAAACAGAAAATCTAAAGTCTACTTCAGTTTTAGTGCTTACCCTGAAGACTACAAAAAGGTCAATGTTTGCAAGTTATCTATTTCAGAAGTAGGGGTTTAGGGGCTTAGAGGTTTACAAAGAAAACTTCCGATTCAGAAAATAAAAAGTTATTACTGTTTTGAAAATACTTATTCATCTCTCTGTGAATCATCAGCCTGCTTGATTTTGCAGTTCTTGTCCTTGTTCAGTAGGAGAATCAACGTTCGAAGTCTAGAATGAGGATTGAATCAAATGGAACTGAGTCTTCTCTGAAAATTGATGTTTGTTGAATTTTTTTGGTCTGCCTTACACCTTCAGACAAACAGGAATTCTTGGCTAAGAATAGCAAACTTACCTTAGGAAGGAGGCATTCAAAACATTAAAGAATTGGATTTTGGGGCAAACTCTAGAAGCAGCAAAAAAAATTTAGGTTGGTATTTTCTGAAAAAGGTTATTAAGTGATTGACTTGGGAATTCAAAGCAAATGTAATAAATACTCTTTTGTTGCTGGGATTAAAAAATGATCTTTTTAAAATAACTGTATTGTATTTAAAGCACTAAGAAGCAGGAGAGTATTCCCTGACTAGATACTATTCTTCTGATCATATTTTGCTAAACCAAGAGATACCAAACATTAAAAGGTGAAAGGTTTAGGACCCATGGAGCAGTCAGCAGACTGGTATGGAAAAGTCTTGTAATTCCCTGTCACTGCACCGAAAGAGGGAGTAATAAAACTCATCACAATTAGGAAGAGCCCCATAGCTAAGCTGAAATGAGTGAAATAAGCTGCAACTTGTCATTTTGTTTTGTGTTTCTTGATGCTTGCAGAATCTGAGACCAGTCACAGATATTCTTTCTTCTTCTATCTGTGAGGATGAAGTATTATACTCTTTCATGTACATTTTATGGTGTGTAATTTTTAGGGACAGGGTCTGTGGCAACTTGGACTGGAGTTAGTTCATGTACAACTGAAAAATATAGGTTATCTGAGGCTCCTTTAGTCAAAAAAGCATACAGCAATTCAAGCCACTCTGTAAAGCCTCTCAAACTATTTTCAAATAATTCCTCTGGTACTTTATCCTAATGTGATTCCTTAATACTTTGAAGGCATTGGCTTTTCATACTTTGAAAATGTCATTTTTGTCGCCTCCCCAAAGTTTTGTTTTATAGTGACACCTATGAAAAAATCTGAAATTACCAGAAATTATGTGAACATAACCAAAATTTGAAAAAATCAAGGAGCTAGAATTCTGAATGCACCTCTTTACACTATTATTGTCTCACTGTTCCCTTGCACTCTCACATCAATGTGTGTTGGCCTTCTACCATAAACCAATTGGTGGAAGTAACATTTTCTGATATGTTGTCCACCAGGAACCCTACTCATGATCAGGCATCCAAAGCATTTCAGCACTATGAATAAATGTAGTAGAAATATTTCTGCATGTATTTTTCAGATATTCTCTAAAATATATAAGGTTGTAAGGGACAGTCAAAAAACTATGTAGAAAGCTTAGACCTTCAGTACTTTCATCTCTTGGCAGGTAGCAGGCAATGGGCTAAGGAGAAAAACCCATCATTTTCCTTTTGTTTTTCACTCTGATGATCAAACTGAAATCTGCTGGGCTACACAGCTCTCTCCTCAGCCTGGTAGCTGGATTCCCAAGTAGCTTGTGAGACAGTCTCGTGGTGGAGAGGGCATTCTCTTGTCTCCTCACTGCCTGCATTGTCAAAAATGTTGCTAATGCTTTAGTCCAGCCCTGACTTGGCAGGGATTGAGAGATGGCTGTATACTTTGAAGGAAAGCTTAGGGCTTCCATTGATGAAACCACTGATCATATACCATAAATAGATTTAGCAGATCTTTCTAGACCCAGGCCCAGAAAGCACAACTGTAACCCCCCCTGCAGGTTTTGCTGTGGATGTCATCCTGGTTTTTCTCCTGGAGGCTTATCAGTGTGACCTGGCCAAACTGGACACAACCTAGACAGAGTTCTTGAAGTCTGGATTGTCAAAACATGAATTTCACTACACACCCCATGCAGTCAAACCACACAAGGTCCGTGCCTATTTGTCCTAAATTTCTACCCTTCCTAATCCATCTGGGCTACCAGATATCTGTAAACCCTCCAGACCAGTGCACTGCATGGATTGGAGGAGGATTAATATTAAAGCCCTGTAGTCCTCCAAAACTCATGCATTGCATGCCTCTCTGTTACACAAATAAATCCTAAGTCTGACACTTTGTTTATTCTCTCGGGGCAAAATTGACAAGCAGATCAAACAAGGGGCTGTATGAACTTGTTCTGCTAATGCAGACACAAGGCACTCAGCTAACATTTGTGTAATGCCTTTCTTGTTTCAAAGTATTTGTGAAAAAAGAGAAAACCAAGTTTGCCCAGTCCACAAAAGATCGGAGTTTAAGTTAGCTACAGGACAGATTAAATTCAAATGGTAAAATTCATATTGACAAAAACAGAGAAGGTAGTCCAAGGAAAGAAATGTTGTTTTCTCTCCACCTTTGTAAGACACAATTTTGTTGAAACTAAGAATGCTATGACTTTGTGAACAAGTAATGAACTAAGTGTGGGGTTCTTTTAAAATTACTTTCATAAAAGTTTTTAACTTCTTTCTAAGTTCTCTAATTCATTTACAGTCACATTTTAATTTGTACATATAAAGAAACACAAGTGCTGCATATTATCAAATGTATTGGGTCTGACTGGGATGGGGTCATCTTCCCTCACCAATGTCTTGGAAGTGCTGTGCTTTGTGTTTGCAGCTAGAAAAGTATTGATAATACATCAGTGTTCTAGCTACTGCTGAGCACTTCTCCCACATCTTCATGGCTGTTTCTCCAAAGTGTTTCCACCCAGCCCACAAAACCCGGGGCTGGGCAAGAGGCTGGGAAGGGACATAGCCAAGACAGCTGACCTAAACTGACCAAAGGGATATTCAACACCATTTAACTATTTTGAGGCATTTTGAGAAAGGGGACATCAAGAACATCACTGAAGGAAGATGAGAGAGGGGATTTCAAATGAGAAGGCAGAGAGAGGAGGAAAGCAGCCACTGAGGCCAGCAGGGGAAAAGTTGTTTGCAAAGAGGTGCTGGGCATGCATTGAGTGTTGCTGTGTTCTGTGTGTTTTTGTATGTGCTCCTCGTCCCACACAATAAGACCATACACTCCTTTCCTCATGGTGCTGCCAGAATTATCTAATGTTTTTGCTGCTGTTGTTTGAGCATGCTGAGCTTTAGTGTACCCAAAACAACCAGAATCTCTGGGTCTGTGAAAAAGGAGCCTATGAACTAACAAAGAAATTAACTTTTTTGTTTATAACTTTTGAAAATTCAGCTTGAGTCATCTTCAGCAACCAAGTTTGGTCTTTGTCAGCAGAACCTTTCATGCAATTCCTCTGTACTCCAGACACAGAATTCATCTCTGGCTTGGAGGTTGATTTTTAGCATTTTTTAATATTGTCTGAAAAGCTGTCATATTTTGTGAAAGCAGCAGCTTTTAAAGCTGCTTCTTTAGCCAAGAGGATCTTTTATGCAGGAAAAAGACTCTTTCTTTTTGCCATGAATTGCATTGGTGCTATGCCCTGTTTTCTCCCAGCTGCTTAGGATATAAATACTTATTACTAGCTCCATTTTAATAAAACACAAGTAGGAACTCTCTTTCGTGCCAGGATTTTAAAAGCTCATTTATCATGGTTGATCCCAGGTGGAAAGCAGGGCTTGTGCTCCAGAACTCTTGCCACAACTTGAGTTATGGTGCTGGGCAGGTGAGGAAGAAAGGCACCAGTAGATGGTGTCAAACATGTGGAGGGACAAAGGCAGCCCAGCCCTGAGGATCAGGCACTGGTTGGGAAAATGGGGCTTTTGCAAAGCACTTCAATCCATAAACACTGAAACTGGTGTTTCTCAGTTCTTGGCTCTCAGCATGTTTCTCTGCCTGCCTGGATTGTAGCTCCACTTCAAGGCTGTTTGAACCCGACAGCTGGGCTTTTTTGTGTTTGGGGGCTTTTCTGCATATTTTTGCCCCTCTGTGAAATTCCAACAGACTGGTTTCAAAGGAAGGCATCTGTTACCTTCAGTGCAGAGCTGTTGAAAAGCAAAGTAACTGCCATTCTGTGCCTTTGGAATAGTTTTTCTTTGGCTACCTGTGACTTTTATGAGTCAGGATATGGGACTTGCCATATCCCAGCTGTTCGAGAGGCTTCCATTTCTTCTGCTGCGAGATTAGTTGAAATGAAATAAACTTAAAACAAACTCAGCCTGACTGCAGAGGAATATACACAGCAGAATTAGGAGCTGCAGTGTCATGCAAAGCCTGATGGTTCCCTCTGTAATTTCTCATTGTGGAAGTACTTAACTGGGAAGATGCTGGAATGTTGGCAGCGCTGGAAAGAGAGAGGTCATTAAAACATTTCTACTTTACCAAAGGAAGATAACATACCATCATTGATATACAGGTTTAAATTTTTTTCACTCATATTGAAGTTAAAATATCCATTTTTTTTTTTTTTGTGGTTTTCAATGCAGGAACTGAAATTTATTTCTTGTTCAATTTTTTTCTTTTTTACTTAGAGATAAATATTTGCTAGCTGTGGTCCATATTTCACCTAGTCAGTCTCTGGAGAATGCCTGGTCCATCTGTTTGGGCTTATGCTCTAAGTGTAATTTTTCTGAGGCCAAGAAATGTAATTTGTACAGTATCTTGTACAACATAGGCTTTTCTCTACGCCTGTATTCATCAAATGTGAGAGCAAAATAAATGTAAAAATGTTCAAGTTGTTCCTATAAAATGTGTGCTGTGAAGAAACCTGTGAGGAAGATATTCCACCCTGAGTCTGCTCTGTTCAGTCTTTCTTCCACCCTCTGCAGGTTTTTCACTTCCCTTTAAGCTCCTTCAGCCACCTTCCAGTGACTGAATAAACACCTGCAACCTCACCTGTCAGGGAAAGCTTTTATGGGACAGGTGAGAAAAATAATTTCTGCTTCTGGCCACTGCTGCTCTTCATATTGCAGTGGCAGAGAAACCATTGCTGCAGGAGTTGCCCTGCTCATCACAGCTGCTACTCCTTTGCCCACTTTATTGGGCAAGTTGAAAACTGAACTGGAAACCTTGAGATGAAAAAGAAGGAGCAGTGGGTGAAAACTTCTTCAGGTCTGGCTTGAGTGCTGAAGGAGCTCTCATTGTGGGGTTGGTGTTTGTGTATCAGATATATGGAGAAACAGTGCAAGGCTTTGCACAAAGGGTCTTCTACACATTTTAATCTCCAAAATATCAGCCTGTGTACAGTACACTGAGATTCTTTATCTGTTAATAGAATCTCATGCAGTTTGCAGCTGTTTGATCAAAGCAGAGTCTCAGTACAGCTGAGCCATGTGAGCCACCAGCAGAATGGAGAGGAGCAATCTATGTTATTGAACTGTGTCTTTTGGAGTAGTGGACGAGGAGGGGCATCCCAGTAGTGCCACTCCATCCCAGTTCAGCTGCACCTCCCTCCATTCTTCAATTCCCAGCCAGGAAAACATTTTGGTTTCTTTATCTTTTTCTCAGCCCTATTCACTCTAATAATTCTGCCCTTCAGTGTGGATTTAAGGGAAAATTTACTTATTGAGTTTCATTTTATCCTTTTATATTGCATATTTCATTTTTTTCTCCTGGGAAGATCCTAATGTCTGATGCTAGAGGGAGCTCAAAACCAGTATGAAATCTCATCTGGGTTAGTGGATAAAAATCTAAATAGATTGACAGAGTATTGAATGTTACATAGAAAAATTGTTCCCCTTATGCTGTGATTTTTTCTTCTTTTTTTTTTTTTTTTGTGGGGGTTTTTGGTTTTTTTCTGCTCTGTTACAAAGAGGAAAAAAGAAGTCTAACCCTGATGGAGTCAATTTTTACCCCAGTTATTAATTTTCCCTAATACTGATGTGACCTACAACAAGCTTTTTTTATGTTCAGGTGAAATGTTTAGATTTAAGGTTCTGGACTATTTCACAGTGAATAATTTCCAGCTCAATTTCTGATCTTTTTTCACTAGTACAGGCAGTCTTAAACTTACCATAAAGGTATAAATGAGCAAACATTTCATTAAAAATGAAGAGGCTTATGACAATACCTATTCTCCCAGAATGGAACCACCTGAGCTTTTCTAATAGCTGGTGACATCCATTAGCACTTCTCTCAGAAATTGAAAACATTTTCCATCTGTTCATACACACTCATTACAAAGTAGTTAAGAGCCTATGGGATCACACAGACACATTTTTGCAAATTAAAAAATATCAAAATGAGTTATTGAAGAAGCAGGGATGACTTTGTAATAAGCATCTAAGCCCTAAACTTTCCCTTTCCTCAGACACTGCAGGCACCTCATTAGCTGAAATCTGTTTAGTCTGTAACCTTCTGGAGTGTGACATTTTGAAACTCTATGCTATACATCCTGTAAGAAGTCCAGCCAGCCCTGCCCATTTACCCTACTCTAACAAAGAGCAGGAACCAGTCATTTTTTGGCAGACATCCCTGAGGTCAAGTAGCTAAGAGAACTCAAATAAAAATGGAGCATTTACACAAACAATGAGATCAGACAGTGTTATATTAATATGCAATAAACTTCATTAATAATAATTTCAAACCTGAAATTATCTATAGGCAGTAAATTTGGATTTATCTTTCCTCAAGGAAAATTTATTGGAAATGGACATTTTTAATAACTCCCTTCAGTCTACAGGGTGATGGAAGATCAGTGAAAGGCTTCTACAGGCAGGGCTGCTGGAATGACAGAGGAGGCTTGGTTGGAGGCACACATGTCAAAACAAATGAATACAATATCCATTCAACTTAAATATGTTTAGAGGTCTTCCTCAAAAATCAGTCTTGTGGACCTCAGAGGGCTGGGCAATCACCAACTCTGAAGTTTAACAAGGGCAAGAGACTGATTCTGCTCCTGGGACAGGGCACCCCTGGATGTATGTGCAGAGTGGGGAGCAAGTGGCTGGACAGCTTGCTCAACAGGGAATATTCTCTGGGAAGAAGTAAAAGTACCTAGGAAGGATATATGGCAAGGAAGAAGAAGCATTTGGTGTGGATGGATTATCCATTAGTGGCACACATGCTGTGCCCATGTTTCAGCCCACAGCCCACGTCACTGAACTGCAGGCTGTAGGAAAAGGGCTGTACGAGGTCACTCAATAAGACAAATACTTTGGATGCTGTACAAATACACACGAGTGTGAACCAAGAAGGCAGCACAGAGCAGAGTGCTGGGTCATCTGCAAAATGAGATGAAATAGGGTCCAGATATTCTTAGGATTCATAAATCAAGAGGCTGACTAAGATATTTCTCTGCACCCTTCCAATAGTTCCTGTTGAGCTGTGTGGTGACGACACACCGTCCAGCTCCAGGATTTTCTGTATTACCATAGCAGGTGCTGTTTGCAAAGTGGCTGGCTTGTTGTATTTCATGAACACTGAGATTAAAATCATAAACTGAGCCAACGTTATAGAGCAGTAAATTGCCTAGTTCCATTTTACATATCAGATTTTCCCAGTCTCTGTTACAAATGAGGAGTTATTTGCCAGGAAGCTCCTTTTTTCAGTGTCATTTACAACATTTCTTCTAAATGACCAAAACAAAGAATCATGTATTACATAGCACTCTTAGAAGGTGGCTGTGACAAAAGACTAAATCCTTGCTAAATGTTGCCACATTGCCAGGAGCATACAGTAACAATGGAGACAGTCAGAATTAAGGGCACAATTTGACATTGTGTGCAGAGTAACAGCAATTGCAGTTGTTAGAAGATATCTTTCAGCTGGTTGGCTTCAAGCAGACAGAATGAAGACTGAATGATGAGGGAAATGAGAGTCCTCCTGTCAGCTGTGATGTATGAGGAAATCTTCTATATCTTTACAATTAAATTCTTTTCAAGCATTACAGACACATAAAATAAGATGAGTCAAAGAGAGGTGATGTCATCCATTATAGAAATTATAATGTAATAGATTACTATGGGGGATTATGGCCAACATTCCCCAAAAATTATTCCCTCTGCTTTGTATTTAATCCCTGAATTATTTTAGCCAAGATTTTTAAGCACAAAAACATAAAGTGAGCCTTTAATGGTAGAGTTTTTTAAAATGTCCAAGTCACCTGAATGTCTCTGTTTCATTGAAAAAAGGAATTGTACATTCATTCCCTTTTGAAGAACGTCTTGTGTACATAATGGGCTGAATAGATTTGAAAATTTCTCTCCTGCATTTGTGATTTCTTCATTAAAAGCCTCCGTGTTTCATACCAAAACCTGAGCAGCCCTGTTCTTCAATGCCAGCTAACTGCCAGTTTCCTGGATCAAAAACTGGGAGCAGCCTAAGAAACCTGCAGGTCCAGGTCTTCATTTATTATGACTCCATGTATTTACACTGACTTTATTTGATCTGTAATAATTTTTTATCATTTGATGATAGATCTTCCTGTTTAAGCAGAACCACATTTCTACCCTGCCTGTGAAATCCAGAGCCTGCATTACCTTCAGTTTATGCAGTGACATGGGACCTTCAGGGAAACTGCATTTCTTTTTACATGATTTTGTGTTTAAAGTGAATAAAAGAACAAGTCAGCTACTTTGGAGCAAATAGTGCTGTGAAATTAATGTGACTACCCTGTCAAATTTACTTCAGGATGATACATTTGTTCATTAATTATGATATTTTAGGTGAATGTCATACTTTTCTTTATCTGCATGCTTAGCTACACTTCAACCTTTTCAGCAGGTTTTCCCTTAAATCGTTTTCTTGCTTAAAAATACTGGACCCATGCCTCCCTTTTCTTTAGAAATACCTCTGCAGTTTTCCTGACCCTACTACTAGCTGGGAAAATAGATTAAAACTCCTGAGCTGTGAGTTACATTAGTGAAATCTATGGTTATCAGTAAAGCAAAGTGTTGGCATGTCACATGAGGAACAGACCTCTTTCTATATTAAATAACCTTTTCCTATGGATGATGAAAAAAGCCCTGGTAGAATCATAGCAAGATTTGTGTGGGAAGAGTCCTCTGGAGGCTTGTTGTTAGATCAGACTTCTGAGAGGCTTGTCCAGGCAAGTGCTGAAGATATCAAAGGCTCTGGATTTCATTGCAAAATGGAACCCATTGTTGGATTGTCATTCTACAGCTGAATCACGTAACAAGCAAATGCACAGCAGGGCTACCATTAATTGAAAGTGATCTCAGCATCCAAATGAACCCTGCTCTACTTCAAATGAAGCCAAAGATTTGCAATCCTGCTCGTAGTGTACCAAAGCTTTCATCAACTATTGTGCACCCAGTATTCAAGTATTCCATTGTTGGATTCAAAGGAAAAGCACAGGGATAACGGGCCAGCAAAGAGGGAGGACCCTAAGTCCATAACCCAGGTGAGAACCCCACTGTGTTAATATGCTGGACCTGCTGGACTGTGGAAGAAACCTTGGCTTCATGGCCACAGGACTGATTTAAGATCTGGAAAACTGCTTTACAGGGAATTGTAGAAGAGTTTGGGTCAGAAGGGACCATTACATACCACCCAGTACAACCTCCAAGCTGAAGGACATAAGGAACCCACCTTAATTAATGTAGAACAAAGCCAATGTTTATAAAAGGAGTTAGAGTAGTTAGGAAGGAGCTTTTAGTAGGTTTTGTATTACAGTCCTAGGCAGGAACTGCAGTCAAGAGCCACATTTTCCCAAAACCTTTGCACCCAGCCACACCCCATGCAGAGGAGGAATCAGCAGTCATGAATCAGTTTTACCCATGCTGGATAAAACACAACTCTCTGACTCAAGTGTGGAGACAGAACACTCCTTCTGAGCAGTATAATTAGAAAGAAAAGGAAGCCAGAAGGTTGGCTGAGCTTATGTAGATATGCATTCATGGCTTTGCTAGGAAAAGACTGTTAAAGATGTGTTCTTTTTCTTTCCAAATGTCAGCTTTTACTGAGCAATCCATTCTGCTGTTCAATGATTTATTAAAAAGAGAAGGACTTTGAAATGCTAAGCAAGCCCAAGATCCCAGAAAGCTGCTCATATCTGCTTGTTTGTTTCTTTGTTTATTTATTTACCCACATTTTTTTCTTGTGTGGCCAGCTTAGCTCCTGCCTAAGAAAGCAAACAAACTGCAGATGCAGAGCTGATGACATTGGGCCTAACAGAGCCCTCAAAATAAAGGCATAAACTGTTTCCTTGAACTGCCAAGGAAACAGGACTCTCCAAGTCTAAGTTCAGGATAGATCCTAAAATCAATCTTAGTCCAGTGTGTGCTGAAGCTATGAGGCTTCTTTGAGTAATAATTTTTTATTTCTTTTCTTGTTAAGGGCACCAGAATTCTTTGTATGTGTGTATGATGTTACTTGTAAGAAAGACTACAATTGGTATTTTAAAATAAAACCAAACAGAAAAGCCCTCATGTTATCTTGTAAATTAGGGGGCTGTTTCTGAACTAATGGTTCAATTACACAAAATTCTTTTGCCAAAACTACAAATCCACACTACTAGAGTGCCTCCCAACACCTTTATTCCATGATACAACCAATATATTTTTCTGAACTATTTGAGTTTGAACTGTAAGTTTTATCTGATTATATCAGAAATTGTTACCAATATCAGGTTGTTTGTTACTTTGTCTGTACAGTGGAACAGTTTGCCAAAAGTGATGTTACGTGTATAGATGTATTAATAACAGGCACTTGTTCATTTTTTGATTTATGGATTAGGAGCACTGGAATAAAAAATGTCTTTCATAGTAGTTTTTAATTCAGTTGTTAATCTAATAATGAAAGCAAAGAGTAAAATTGCTGTACATGTAATCAATTGGCCAGTGGCAGAAGGAAATTCATACAAAACATGCTACATGCAAAAATTCATTGTGTAAGGTCTTTATCATCATAATTAGATATTTAATTGATCTGCCTTAGGTATAGAGACTCAAATCCATGGGAGTGGTTGGTGATGACAAGGAGAAGGAACTAGGATGGAGAGGTTCACTTTGGATTTTGCCTTCTCTATTCCAACCCTCTTTTTCTGAGGCATCATTCAGTCCCTGGATTTCCTTCCCTTCTCCTACCAAGTCATTCCCAATACCACTTATCCTTCCTCCATCTGCTTCCCTAAGGATTTATCTCATGACCTTCAGTTTCCAGAGTCCTTCAGAGCAAAGGAACGCTGGGCTCGCAGCTCCAGCACCAGGATTCCACTCCATGCCCACTGAGGCTTGATGTCATAGGGGGTTGGAGACTCCAAGAGGACTTTTGGAATTCACCTCTGTGCTTTTACTGCTCTTACATTCCTCCTTGGAATTGCTTTTGGCCACTGGTGGGAAGGAGGATGGGGGGAAAGCTTTTGGGACATGCCAGTCTAAAAGACTCGTGCCAATCTTTCCTCTTGCCCAGAGTGAGGAGCAGCACCCCAACAACTGTCCTGCTTTGTCCCAAGGACTTTGGAGTTTTTTTCAGGAGTATATCCTCCTTTGGTCTTCTAGAACAGAGACATCTCTGTTCTGTGTCTGCATTCTGGGGCTGGTTGTTTTCCAGCCTCCAAAATTACTGTGCAGCAGAACGACCAAGAGTCCTAGGCTGAACCTCACACACATCCTGATATTCAGACACATGCAGCATCTTAATTAAAATGTAGGCAGCACCTATTCTCTGTGGGCATTTCTTCCCTTTAAAAATCCAAAGTCAAGTTGAATAAAAACGTTTTGTGTAGTGATTTTCATGAACTATTAGAAAACTTGCTTAATAATATAAAAAGCCATAACATTTTGATGTTAGGAGGAAATTCTCTACTCTGAGTGTTGTAAGGCATGGAACAGATTTCCCCGAGAAGTTGTGGATGTCCCATTCCTGGAGATGTTCAAGGCCAGGTTGGATTGGGCTTTTTAGCAACCTGTCTAGTGAAAGGTGTCCCTCCTTATGGTCAGATGTCTGGAACTAGATGATCTTTAAAATCCCATCCAATTCAAGCCATTCTATGATGATGGATTTATACTGTGAAGTAGTTGCTATGTAACAGGACTTTTGTATGCATCAGCACTACACCAAGTTTTTCTCCACTAACAAGCTCTTCCCAAGGGTAAGCACAGGAGGTCAGGAACCACTGTGGTAAATTCAGTAAGTGTGTGTGAGAAGATCCTGATGGCTGTAAGCTTTTGACTACAGCATGAAAAAACAAAGAGAGCAGTCTTACAGGTCTCTGGAATATTAGTGCATAGAGTGCAAACTTATGGAATTAATGAGACATTATTAAAAGAAATTAAATATATGCATTGCATTTCCAGAAGCATCATTTTTTGACATCACCTAGAGCAGAGTAACTGAATGTTCTTAAAACACACTCAAGTCAGCACCTGTGATTGTGATGAAAATCGTGTACTATAAAGGATGGACGGGCAGACATTCTAAATCTTTTGGAGTATACTATGGCTAATTTTATCTGAAAAATATTAGAATTAATCACAAATCACATCTTTGAGAAAGGTGAGTGCTACCATTATAAAATAATGAGTGCATATTATACTTCATACAAAGTCAGGATTTCAGCACATCTCTGAGTCACTGGCAAAGGGCCCTTGCTAGCACTCACTAGCACAAGTTCATAGAAGAAATTTATAGAAGAAAATCCATCAGGGTTATTTAACATTATAATACTACTACTTGCTCAGCTGCACATTGCTGGTAGCTGGGAAGGTGTAACTAGGAAAATACTACTACATAACCTGCCATAATATTTTTCCCCCAGGCATCCACCAGGGTACATTATTGGTTGCATAATGCAGACTTAATGGAATCCATTCAGCTATGGTTGAGATACAAGGATTATGAGTACACAAAATAGGTTTATAGGTTATTTATTTTATTCTGTTGCTAACTTGCCAAAGTTAAGCAGACTTTCTTTAAAGGAAATGGAATGGAAATTCATTCAGGATAGACTCCAAATTCAAAAAAAATCTGAAAAAGGTGGGAGTAAAGTCAGGGCAGTAATTCAACCTTGGCTGTAATCTTTGCTCTGTCTACCACTGTAATTATTCACTCCCAAGCCTTGGATGTTGGCCCTAGACTGACCAGAGTATAAGAACTCCCACTGAGCTCATGAGGGTCACTAAGATGAACAGTGATAAATCAACACATTTCACTTCCACCAGCTGTGATGGAATAATTGCACTGAACATTGTAGTTATTAAAATCACATTTGTCATGGGAAAAAAAAAGGAAAAAGTAGAGATTGAGGACTCAAATAGTCTTGTGTGTAAGTCATGTTTTTCTATAGGGTGTCTTATTTTCTTTTTTAAAAAAGATAACTCCATTGCATTGGACTGGGAGAGGAGAAAGAAAGATGTGTGGGAGAACAACCAAAACCAATTCCAGTTTGTGATATTAGCTGCTCTCTCCCAGTGCCAGTAGCTAATTGTCATACTGGGGCATGCTGTGAGGACACTAAAATAGCTCACAACAGCAAATTTTTATTATATTGTTTCCATATGCAGGCTCCCTCCACCCTGCTTGGCTTGTTTATCTGTTTGCAAATAGTTTCCTTGGGGATCAGGTTTTTCAAGAGTTTAATCACTTTTTTGTGTGTATTAAATTCTTTGACAGACTACTTGTTACACAGAAATGAGGGAGAAAAGGGAAACCAATATTTCTAAAATCTTTCACTCAGGTGACTTGCTTATGAACAATGGCCAAGTTGTGTCCAGGTTGTGTCTTCTAATTCTCTCTGATGGTGAAGAAACCTGAGTTGAATGAGGTGTACACAGTCAACTGTAGGAGCTGTGAAGAGTCCCCAGGAACAGAATGCCATAGAAGAGGCCCTAGGAAGAGGATCCTGAAAAACCTTATTTCTTTGACAACTAATTATTCAAATAGATTTAATAAGAAGGTGTCATAGAGTATAATGTTAAATAATTATCATGTGGTAGCTCCTGGAGTGGGTCTACTGGAAGATGGCAAAGCTGATGAAGGTACTACAGCACCTCTCTTGCAAGAGGAGGCTGAGGGAGCTGCTCCTGTTCAGCCTCGAGGAAAGATGACTGAGAAGGGACCTCATCAGTGTCGATGAGTATCCGGAGGGAGCTGTCCAGAGGATGCTTCCAGGCTCTCCTCAGTGGTGCCAAGCGAAAGGACAAGAGGCAGTGGGCAGAAACTGAGGCACAGGAAGTTCCCCCTGAACATGAGGAAGAACATCTTTCTTTACTGTGGTGGGGACTGAGCGCTGAAGACATTGACCAGAAAGGATGTGGAGTCTCCCTCACTGGAGACAATCAAGAACTGCCTGGACACAATCCTGTGCCAAGTGCTCTGGGATGGCCCTGCTTGAGCAGGGAGGTTGGACCAGGTGACATGCTGCTGTCCCTGCCAACATGACCCATTCTGTGATTCTGATTAGCTAGTTTTGTCCAGGGTGGATAACACAAAATGCCAGCACGATTGCTTTTCAACAGCTGGAATAGACTGAAAGACAAAATAAATGCTTTCTGCCCACTGAGTGTCACATCATATATCCTGCATCTCAGCAATATTAAATTCTTCTTCTAGGAACATAGTTACTCTCCTCTGCATGAGTCCTTGTTTCCCACAAGGCTTGTTCAGTTGAAAATTAAGTTGACATTTCCTGGGAACTGGAAATGAGAAATATCTGAACTTATTATATAAGCAGGGAGATTTTTAGGTGGGGTTTTTTTCCCCTGTGGATCTACAAAGATTATCAAGGACATCTGGTCAATCCCATCATCAAGTTTTGGTGGAAAAAATTTAAATATTCTTCTTTATAGACCTCCTAATCACTGTTTTCAAAAGGATGACTCTTGCATTATGCTAAATTAAAGTATGAAATCTGAAACTGTTGAAAAATGCAATGCTTTTAGGATTTTTTTTCTCCTTTTTCAATATAGGATTGATACCAAATCAAGATCAATAGGAAATGAGATTCCTCTCCTACCAGACCATTGTTATAAAAGGTAAAAGAGCAAAAACCACTCATTTCTGTATGGAAAAGAACAGGGCTACTATCTATGCAAAATTATACAGCCAATATACGTCAGTCTTTTATTCCTAAAGGGCAGTGGAATAGGAATGCTCCATTTTTCTAAAACCTCAGCATCTACTTGAAATGAAGTTTGGTGGGAAAAGGTGATTGAGATGCCCTCTAACTGAGCAAAATATTAGAAACTGAGGAACTGCTTATCTACATGGCAAAGGCATAGCAAGGATCTCAGATCGGAAGCAGAGACAGACAACATTTGGCTGACAAATAAAAATGGATTTTATGACATAAGGGTGATTGAGGAACAAACTCCTGGGGGATGTTTTATCTTGATTATCTGCAGAGATGCCTTTCTGGAGGGCAGGATTAACAGTAGCACAGAAGATACTGCTCGATGCAAGAGTAATGTACATGAGATTCTCTGCCTTGAAGTAAGATCGGATAATCATAAGGAGCCTTTTTGTCTTTAAATGGCATGACTGATTTCCCAGGCATGCACAGTTCTGAAGTAGAGTCTGTTTAGACTGTTCTACCCAGATTTTCAGGCTGGAATTTTGGAAAATGAGTGAAGTAAATATATTTTAATTACATTCTGCAACCAGCTGTGGAAGAGAGCATGGGAAATATCGTACCATCCTAGATAAGCCACTCTCCTGTGTGTTAAGATATGATTATTGAGAGATGCCTCTCCCAAAACAGGTGCAAACAAGACCATATGCTGAAGCCAATAGTATGGATTTTATTTAACAGTAAAATGTGAGGTAGAGAGATAGAAATAAATAGGAAAGGGGGAGGGGAGGAGAGAGAGTGAGAGAGAAACAGATTAAGTAGAAAGATAGTCACCATGCCTGTGGATACAGTGGTATCCCATTCATCTTTCTTCACCCCGGTCTTCTCTGTCCCTCAAAACTTCTCATAATTTACACCTTTTAGCAAACAAAAGAATCAATGTCCATGGGCAACATGATTCTCTCACTTTCAACGCTAATTGGTCTCATGTCCAGTCTTTCTCTTCCTTTGAGTCAGTGGGTTTCTTGTAGGATTTCCCCCTGCCAGACCCAGTCAGAGATGATTTTCAGCACAGCTGCTAAGTTGGCTTTCTTTGTGGATTCTTTATGTTCATTATCAGTGCTCCCACAGCTTGTTTACCTCTTCCTACTCTGAGATAATCAGAAAATGCTACCACCTTTATCTTTTCTCAGGTTCCAGTCATGTGGCTTATCTAACTGTCCAATCTTCCAGGAATTTATGAAATCATATTTGGGTGGAGGGGGGCATGTGTTCAGGGGTCACAGATTATTGAGCAGGTCCTTCTTTCTACAGTTTGCCATAGTGGGCAGAGTCCCTCAGTGGTCTTAATAGTGATTATTAACAGGCAATGATGATCCATGAGTCTCTTACACTGTGGAGCCAGTGACCATCTGAGTGTCACCCTTTATATGCTGACTTGGGAAAACTGAGTGCCCAGGAAGATGTCATACTCTCTGTTTCCCTTTGGCAATGTAACATGAACGTGTTAGGGATTATCTGACATCCCCAGATGCTGCTCCACTGAAAAATTCACCTTTGTGTCAACAGAAAGGGTAGCAAACTTGTTTACAACGTACAGAAAGGCATTATGAAGTTAAGAATTAAAAAATTAACTCAGAAAGTGATTCTTACGGAGGACCCTCTGCTATTCTGCCCTCACAGGAATGAGAAAGAATGCATGTAGGCTGCCCTCAGAGAAGTTTGCAAGGAGGAACATCTGTGAGTGTACAGAAGCAGTGGGGCATCTTATGCATTGTGTCTGCAGAAAGACAATGCCCATCACCTGCATGAGCTGTTCGTACAAAAGGGAAGCTTTTGTCATATTATGGTGACTTCCATTAAACTTCAGGAAGTGTGCAAGTTGACAGTGATAATTTAAGAGTCTTCAGGGTTCAAAGGGACAAAGAGAGAATATAAGAATATAGTTTTCCCCATCTGTTTTCATTGATCATGGATGGAAAGGTAAAGAGGAGATTTCACTGTGGAAGGAACAAAAGAATTTTAAAATTTGGCTACTGGAAAAAGAGGAGCATCATGACCAAAAAGTGTATTTGCCAGTTTGAATGTGTCTTGGAAGGCAATTCTTCTATCACTCACTTTTGTCACAGTAATGGAACCCAGTAAGTCCTACAGCAGAACATTCCTCCCTTCTCCACATACATCATAAATCTAAACCTGCTCTGAGCCCAGCTACATGGTAGCCACTGGAAACTGCACCAGCAGGGCAAAAGAAACATCAGTAGGTAGAAACAGACCATAAAAGTATTCAGTGGAAGCAAGTTTGTCACCATTAATTTATTGTGCTTTGAACCAAGATACCACAGAGACGAACAACTACCAAAAGTACATCCTTGTGCTTCATCTTAGCAAACAAGGACAACCCAGAACAGTGGTTCAGCTTTAAGAGAATGTGTCCTCAAATATTTGTATTATCAACTCTCTTACCTAATCCAGAGTTAATTGGAAGGAAAGAACTATTAAATGACTGACAGTCTTATATGGCCTTTCTAATCATGCCTCTCCCATTATTTGGATAAGGATTTGATGGATGGGCCTATATAATCTTCCACTAAATTCCTATTTTACAGAGATGAGAAAGTATACTTTGTACTCATATTGCTATATACAGATAACCATCTTTATAACTATATCTACCTGTAGTACTTATAAAGAAGAGCCTAGAATCAGGCTACTAAATCCATACTCAACCCCTTTAACTGATGTAATAACTGAATTGTTTCGTGTAAAGTCGGAGATTTTCCCTACTACTCATTAGTTACCTGCATGGCAGTCCTGGGAAAGTTGGTTGCATGGAGGAAGAAGCAGCAGAAATGGGTGAACCAAACAATTGGGATTCCAAAATATACTTTTAATGAGTTTGTTTTATCATGGTGATGCAAGAACCTTGTTTAATTTACAGCCGCATCTTAGTTTCTATTATAAGTCCAACATTGTTTTCTGATTTTATTACATAAATTGTTGATAGCACTAAGAATTAGATTTTAATCAAGAAAAGATTACTCCTGGGCACTAAATCTCTGACTAATGCACCAGTCCAGAAGAGCACTGTAGCATGTAATTTTATCCCTGCTTAGTAGAGTACATAAAGTCATGCTTAATTTGAAGCCTGTGAAAAGTCCTATTGACTGTTAAAATAAGCAGAGAATCCAGAAGAACCCAGTCCACAAATTCAGTAGTAAATAAAATGAAAACAAGAACAGACAACAAAAATAGTTGCTGTTATATTCTCTCCCATTCTCTTCCCAAGTGGAAGTTGTCCTGCTGTCACAACATTAACATCACTTATGATTTGTCAAGAAGGTTTTGTACCATGACCCTTCTTGTGTACAAGATGCTGTACAAACCCCAGAAGATGATAATCCCATCCCAGGTACTTTGCAGTTCATTTCTATCTGCTACTGCAGTATCTGTCCTCACCCTCACCTAAAGGAGACTGAAACTGAAAGTTTCTTTGAGGTCTGTCTTTCTTGCACTCCTGCATTTTTATTACTGCACAAAAGATGAATTTGTCTTTCTTGCACTCCTGCATTTTTATTAATGCACAAAAGATGAATTTGTATGCCAGACTGTGTTCTTAACATTGCCAAAAACCCAAACATGAAGCTGAATTCATATACAGTGTCTTGCAAAACTGATTAAAAAAATTAACATGAATTGCTAAGTACTGCCCAAATTAACACAAATCAGAGTTCATTACGTAGCATTAGGAGGCAATTTATTGCAATCATTATGCCTGCTGTTACAGAGAACCATATGCCAACTCCAGAAATAACAAGCATTCTGAATCAGGGTCATTGCTGTCATATTTGCATGTGAAATACATTAATTGATCTCCTGTGCACATTAAAATTTAAATGCACACTTTTTTGCTGCTGAATGCTTGATCATAAACTTGTTGTGTGAAGGGACAGACTGGCTGGAGAGATATGATGCTTTAGAGGAATACTTGTCCCAAACTATGGTCATTTCTTAAGTAGTTTAATTCATTCTGCTTAGCTAAAGGAGGTCCTAAATATCTTTTCATTTCCACAGTAGGAAGATATGCAGTCATACATGTGAATGATGTGAAATACCACAGTCTTGCCTATGTTATCTTGTTCTGCCAGTCTTCTAAACAATGTCCTGAGGAGGCTGCAACTTTGAGAGCTAACAGGTGAACAGTATAGTGTTTAGAAAAGCTCTGTCTTCAATAAAGGCTTGCTGTGCCTTGGAAAAAAGATAATAAATCTCACTGTTCAGTCACAAAGAGTGAGAATGTTAGCATGCTCTTCAGCTGTAACTCCCAGGAGACACTGCTGCAGTGCAAATTAAAACAGCTCGGAAATCAAGATATGTAATTAGCTACTTCAGTTTTTGCCGAGAACTCCCATGTTGTGTACAGATAAATAAAAGGTGGAAAGAAAACCCTTAGCTAAAAAAAATAAATAGAACAGTACTATCCTTTCCCTCAAAAACTTTTGATGAATCCAGGACAAAGGCAGTGGAAAACTTCACATAAAAAAAAAAGCATCCCTTTCCAAGCCAAGGGGAGATTATGGGAGAGAAGATGGATGTGAAGTAAGATGGTGGAAAAGTCTTTACTATAAGATAGGTCATGGAGTTAATGTTAGAGAGCTGAATTTTGGAAGTGGAGTCAGTGAAGGAGGAGGAGATGAATTATTTTGGGAAGAGCAGAGAGATGATTAAATTAGACAAGCCAGACTTTGGAGTTGGACAGGGAATTCTGACATGGGCATGAAGGGTGAAAAAACACCTGAGAGAACTGGGAACTGGGAAAGGGGGATGTCAACAGCCATTTAAGGCAAGATGGGAGCATTAAGTGGGACATGAGAGGAGCTGCCCCAGATTGTTTCTCCTGCAGTTGATGCCAATTCATTGAGCATGAGGGAAATCTTTCCCTCTTGCCCCTTAAAAGGAAGATGTATTTCTCAAGCTGTCTGCTGACATAGTCCTTAAGGACTTCCCGTTTGGCTGAGGCTTTCCCTGGAGTCACATGGGTTTCTCTAATCCACGTCTTCCTTGATTCCTACAGGCCAGAGAGAATGGTTTAAAAATGTAGCACGATTATGGATGGTTTTGCTCCACTTTGCTTTATGTGAGAGCAGATTTTCTGGAGCACATTCGCCAGAGTTTACCGCACCAGCACAAAATAGTCCTGCCCTGTGAAAATAAATCCCATGCCTATCTATATATCCTTTACCAAGTGAAGACAGCATTTCTGTTGTAGTGTGTGTCTGTCACTCTTAACAATAAAAATGGAAGTAAATTAGGAAATAGTAACTTGAGCAAACAAAACCATTATACCAGCATGAGCAAAATAACCCAGAAAACCTTAAAACTTTTTTCAGTTAATGTGCAAATGATGGCAGTTCAATGTTAGCAGTGCAAATGGCTGTTGTGCTTACCCAGGCAGAGGGCAACTCCTCTGTAATGATGTGGGTTATTAAAATCTTGGGAGATAACACTATCAGGAGCACCACACAATGCCACAGCATTTATCATTCACCTACTCTATTCTCATCAGCACAGAGAACATAAACACATTGCTTTCAAAGTCAGATAGGCCAAAGCATGAATTTGAGAGCTGAGTGCTATTAACCCTCAGCAAATGTGAAGATAGCAGATATCCTGCAGCAATTGCATAAGGAAAATAAGTCTGTGCAACCATGTTGTTTTGCATTTCGTGCCAGTAAATGTGGGTACCGAACTCAGCCCTGCAGGGACACCTGCCCTCCCAAACAGCAAGTGACATGTTAGTGATGGCAGGGACTGATCCAGTATTATTCCTGTTGGGAAATCCAAGAGATAAGGGATTATTATAGTCAGTAAAGCATTCTGCCACCACTGTGACACCCAGAGTGCTCTGTGAGCATTCAGGGTCCCCGTTAGTGCCCTGGGCAGCTCTGACTGGGATACACATCAGCTTGCATGCTGAGCAGGGAGTCATCCACACACAGACTACAGGAGGGGCTGCAGAGAAGGCAAAGGCTGCAGTCCTAAAGTCCTAGAAGCCCCAAACCCCAAGAGGCCCTAGAAAGCTGAACTGACCTTTGCTACATCCGCAAGATACACAGCGTGAGACTCCTTATGGCGTGTTAGACATAGGGAAATGTTGCTTTTGGGTCTGCTTTGGATTGAGCTGGGAAAGAGCAGAGTGTAGGCAAGAGCTGCTTTTCCAGTGGCTTTAAAGACCAAGGGAGATGCTGAGTGCCTTGCTCAGCCATAGTAGTGCTCCCAGAGAGTGGTGTTGCAAACAGAGCCCTTGACTTAGGCTGAATCTATGTCTGAGATGTCTCTTTTTCCATCCTTTCCAAAATGTAAGGTAGTGATGGTGTTTCCCATAATGTCCAGCTGTGTCCCAGGATGGTGGCATGCAGGTTCCTGTGAAGAGTTTTCTCTTCCAGACAAAGGGAAGTCTAATAAGGGCAACTTGCTAATAAGGGAGCTTGCAATTTGCCTTTAGCTCTGCTTAGCCCGTATTGCAATCTATTCCTGACAAATGCTCTTTGTCTGTATATATACGGAGACAAAATCAAAACATGTTTCAGACAAATCAATGTTCATTTCCTTGATGATTTGATAGCCTGAGACTACCTGTTAGAGTACAGAAAAATTCAAGGAAGCAGAATGATTTACAGCTCCTTTCAGTTTAATGTCTTCTCAAAACCTGATTAATACTCTCTCTGTCCCATAACAATAAAAATAATCATTTAATAAAGCGCAAGATAGTCTTCTGATGTCTGTCCAGCCTGAGAGTGAAAGACTGGTATATTGGCAGCTTTGTGGTGACTGGAAAAGAGTAATGCCTGTCTATCAATATTCTACAGACTTCTGAAAGATTCAACAGATTCAAAAACATTGGATTGTTGTTTGAGAATTGTTGTTTAACCCCAGGCAGCCCAACACATAAAGGAGATTCCTTACTCCAGAGTTGGTAATTCTGTTCAAAATGAAAGAAGAACTACTTGGCAAAAATGGTCTATCCCTTGCATCTCTGACTGTTTGGAGTTCATGTTAGTCTGTGCTCAGACTACCCGAAGTTTTTGGTGTTTCTAACCTTTATCTCCTCCCACACATTCTTCCCCACAGTCCCACAATGCTGACAGAGGTGTGAACAGCAGCAACAGGAGAGGGGCAAGCTGCTGACAGAGGAAGAGAGACCTTCCAGCCTGCTTTGCTTTTGGATAAATCTCTCTTTTTTTTCTTCCTTAATTGGAAACATTTGTTTACCTGCAAGGAAAAGGAAATGTGGATATAAAAGCTCAGCATCCTCCCATTCCAGTTTTTCAGCCAGCTATTCATAAGCAGAGAAAAAGATTTCTCGGGGATAAGTAGAAACATTTAAATTCCAATATGGCTATTATTATTTTAACTTTTGCTTTTTTTTATCTTAGCAGGGGTCTCAGCTCTTCTTTTTACAGAAGTCTATAAACATACAGAGAAATTAACAGCTGTTTTGTATAATAGAAATGCAGCAAAGTGCTTCAAAGAGCAGATGTATTTTGTTTGGACTTTTGCTATAGGAATTGTAAAAGACAATCTTTTTAAAACACAGTGAAACCTTTGCTTTACTTCTCTGACTTTGATGCTAGATTGGAGGCTGCACTGCCTTTTTGAAGAAGCTTATAATGGAAATGGTGAGACGTCCTTAACTGCAGCAGATCAAGTGATTTCCCTCACAATGCAGCCCAGCGTGGGAAAGCAAGAGCAGTTAAGGAGACTAAAGGAAAGTGTGAACTGTCCCCAGAAGCCATTACATTAGTGAAGTTTATCTCAGCCAGGTAATTCACCTCAGTCAGGAGCGGAATTAAATTTACTGTAGGAGCAGCAGCGGCATAGCAGCGCTATTTGTGTGCTCTTTATCTAAGCTGCTATAGATTGTGCTCAGAGATAAAATGTCATCCTTTTTTTTTTTTTTCCAGGAGGTGACAAATTAGATATTAGTAATCATAAGTAATTGTTTCTCACCGTGCAGATAACTTCGTGTATGCATCTTTGCATTTATTTTCAGGACCCTCATCCTCACAGCTCCTTGGAAAAGCTGCGAGCAGAGGTCTCCTGCAGCTTCGTGGGGAAGAGACACATGGGCTGTAGTCATGAGGACACTCCCTCAAATGACATCGTGGTCACCTCACTGGAGAGGAAAGTGCTGTCTGCAGAAGTGCAAGAGAAGATCAGAGATGTCATTCTAGGCAGATGGGTTTTGAAAAATCTATCCCTTATGGGGAGACTAATTTCTGGAGGAACTAGGGGGTTTTTTCCACTCTCAATGTCAATGGCCCAGCTTTGTAGTGTTCCTTAAGAGAAGATAAATTGCAAGATTACAGTGTAGCATTTCTTAAACCCCTCCACTTAACCAAGGCAAACTGACAACAACTTTCATGTCACCTTTCTGGTTTCAGCCCTCAGGCCAGACCATGCTTTATCATGTCCTGGACACTAGAGATTCTGGAGCCAGCCCAGCCCTAGTGCAGCAACAAACAATCCCTCTTCATCACAGAGGCACTGTTGAGACAACAAACATCGCTCCCTGAGGTGGCTGGAGCCTATCTTTTCCTGGTTTGGAGTCACTGGAAGGGCACAGGGTGTGTGAGATTATTGGTCCAAAAGCCCATCAGGATAATGAAACATATCCGGCTGTAGTGGAAGCACTCATGTCTTTTTCTCAGAGGGCTTTCAGATGTACACAGAGCTGTCAAAACACTCTGAGACACTTTCAAGAGGTAAGAAAGCTTTTAGGCCAGATAGTCACTGGAATTCTGTGAACCAACACTCCCTCGTATCCTCCAAAAATTGAGAGGAAAGAAAGGTGCACTTATAATCTTCAGTCAGAGTGAAAACACTGAAAATACTGGAGCTCATCAATGGAATAATCCAGAGCAGGGCTGCCAGGAAGGCAGTGGATCTTACTTTACCAGTGTGACTGATCTGGGCTAGGCTCACTTCTGTTGTCCACCACAAATTGATGTAATCACAACTAATCTCTTTAAAGCACTTTAACTCAATGTCCTGTTTCAAAATTTGGCATCAAAGATATTGTCCTCCTTCTAGTCTATTTAAAATACATATTTCATCTCCTGCAATTAATATACTTTCTGGAAATTCCCATTTTGTCATGGTCATTTTAAACATAATTTTCTTAAAAGTTTTCAGTCATCCCAAGTGATGAAAAGATGTTCATGTGCTTTTTGAAGGTTGCAAGCAGTTCTTCCCTTTTCTAGGCAGAGCTGAGCTGTTTGTGCATGTGTCCACACAATTGTCATTTGCCTAAATGAGCAAGAAGAGAGTATGGGAGGAGGGATTTGAGTGACTGATGTGAAGAATGAATTACTTCCAGCCACCCAGCAGTACAGTACTTGATGTCTGGGAGGCAGCTGCAAGTGCCACATAAGAGCTGTCAGTGTCACAGATGGCCTGAGTGCCCTGGTGTGGAGATAACTCTGTGACAGAGGGATTAGCTCAGTGTGAACACACCACCACCACTCTCGGCTGGAACCTCTGGCAGCGCTGGCAGCACTCTTGTGCTGTCCTACAGAAGGTGTCTCTGACTGTTTCCTGCACCTGAAAAGATGGTGATGTCTCTAGAAAAGAAAACTGAGAGATGAAAGCATCAGCAGAGACGTATGAAACATATGAGCCTTTCTCCCATAGCATTTCAGATTCCTAAAGGCTAAAGCGGATTTTTTTCTTTCATTTTTTAAAAATTTTTTATGCTGTGGAGCCAGCTTGGAGAAAAAAATTTCTTTCCAAAGAGAGGGAACTTTCTAAGATTCTCAAAAAGTATTGAAAGGTAAAAATACCTCATGAGTTTATTAATTAATTCCCATGTCATCCTCAGAAAGCAGTTTCAGATAGAAAAACAGGATAGCCCAGCAGTATGACTGGGATTATTGCATCACTCCCTTTGATTTCTGCACTCTCCTGTTCTCCTGTCATCCTGCCTCCAGAACAACCCATGTAATGGGAAATAGAGATTTCCCCCGTTCCTTACATATTTTACAAGGAAATGTTGAAGCTAATGTGGTACTGGGCATGTCACTATAAATCTGCGTAAGACCTGGGACTTGCCCTGGGATGGGGCAACCCTGGGTACACGTACAGACAAAAAAGTGAGGGGCTGGAGAGCTGAGGTGTCCTGGTCAAGGGCAAGTTGAACATGAGTTAGCCATGCCCTGGCAGCCAGAAGGGCCAACTCTGTCCTGGGTGGCACCAAGCACAACATCAGCCAGGCAAGGGAGGGGATTGTCCTGCTCTGCTCTGAGCTGGGGTGGACTGGGGGCAGTTTTGGGCACCACAACATGAGAAAAACATTCAGCTATTAGAGAGTGTCCAAAGGAGAACTGTAAAGATGATGAAGGATCTGGGAGGGAAACCATATGAGGAGAAGCTGAGGTCACTCAGTCTGTTCAGCCTGGAGAAGACTGAGGTTAGACCTCATTGCAGTTACGACTTCCTCAGGAGGGGAAGAGGATGGGCAGGCACTGATCTCTTCTCTGTGTGACCAGTGACAGGACCCAAGGGAACAGCAGGAAGTTGTGTCAGGGGAGGGTTAGGTTGGATATCAGAAAAAGGTTCTTCATCCACAGGGTGATTGGGCACTGGAACAGGCTCCCCAGGGAAGTGGTCACAGCACCAAGCCTGGCAAACCTCACTCAAGAAGCATTTGGACAACGCTCAGGCTCATGGAGTGATTTTTGGGATGTCCTGTGCAGGGCCAGGAGTTGCACTCAATGATCCTTGTGGGTCCCTTTCAACTCTGGATATTCTATGGTTCCATGTTCTTATGATTCCATAAGGAGTACTGTGATTCCAGAGGTCAAAGCTCTGACTGTGTCTTCAACTGACTGACTCAGGAAAGGAGTCTGATTCAGAGTACCAGGAATGAGGCTACTTGTTTAGATGTGGCTCTTAATCACAACAGATCAGTCCTTATGCCCTTCCTGCATTGTTCATTTATTTGCTATTTATCTTGTCCTGACTATGAATTGTGGGGTCACCATGTGGAACACTCCATCCTTTTTTTTCCTCACACCTGCAGATGTAGATCTTAAATGCTTAGATCCTGGGTTTCCCCTGAAACCTGACTTGCACTCCTGCATATTTTAGAGAGGTATTTTGTTGTAATGTTTGACAGCCTGTCAAACAGGTCAGTAATCCTTCATTAGAGATGACACTTCTTTAGGCAGAGTTTGGATTAAAACATAATTTTATGTTAATTCTGGCTTAATTATTTCCTGATCTCTAGTTTAGCCACGGAGGGGTCACTCTAATTTGATAAGATCTGGGAAAACATCATTTACAAAACAAAACAGCATATCTGGATGCCCTTACTCTTAGATGTAATTGGTTTGCTCATAAGACCAAATATTTATTTAACAATTATTTAAGGTTAATGGAAGACTATTTTCAAAGATAATAATTTATGACATAAACCAAATACAAATAAAGAAGAATTAAATGGTTAAATAGATGCATGAAACTGATCTGCTAACATTCCTTTAATATGAATAAACAAAACTGGTATTAATAATTTGCAGTCAAAGTGGGTCTGCACTTGTGGAATCCTAATTATGAGCTGAACAACAAGATAAATATTGCCTCCCTCTTTTTATATATCTAGCTCTTTTAGAAAACAAATCACTCAAGATGCTTACACGTGTTAATTGCCAAAACCACTTTGAAAAACATCTCTGAATACTGAATCCACTTCCCTAGTGGGAACTGCTAGGTCCTACCTTTACAGAACATGGTACTCCCTCCCAAAGGACAGAGTTGTCCCAGTACAGAAAAGTTTTCTTGGACTGGGGGAACAGGTCCAGTACAGCCAATAGAGATAATTTCTCACCTAGTAGAAACTCCCTGCATGATCTTGAAATTCACAGGACTAGGATGTTTTGTGCAAACTGAAAACTTGGCCCTAAGGCTTGTTATTTCTGAAAATAAATGGAAGAGTAGTCTACAGCTGAACATTACCTATCTTGGTAATAAGAAGAGAATTTCTCTCCTTCAGAATGCAGAGAAACCAGCCTGTGTTACCACTGCACAAAAGCAGAATGTGACTAAATATTCCAAATGGCATTTTAAAGGAAGCCAAAAGCTTGGTTTTCAAGGCTCCCAGACAAGAAAAGTCTTCATTTCAAAGTCTTGGTTAGCTGATCTTAAGGTGAAGCAAATTTTCTTGAGAGACAAAAGTTGAGCTAAGTGTATTTCGGTAGATAACCTACTATCTCATTCACATGTTTTTCATATCTCACTTATTAAAGTGATAGAGTCTTGGCACATCTATGATCTCACAATCTAAAACACAGAAACCATTCAGTGTTCTGATTAGTAGGTGATATTAGAGGAATGTTGTAAAAACACATCAATTAAACTAAAATACACTTCACAAAATCTGTTTCAGTACCTCCACTTTGAATCTAAGTTTAAAAAAGAGCTTTTCATCCATTAGAGAGAGATGAAAAGAATTGGCACGTAGATTATTCACAAGGTACATTTTGAGGAAAATTTAATTAAAGATGACAGCAACTAAATAATAATAGCTCATAGTTCAGCATATTGATGAACAAGATGGAGCAATTTGTGTTCTGCTCTCATCATGTTTGTCTTCCAGACAAAGCTGCTCTTCATCTCCAAGCAATGCTGAGGCTGTGAACTCCTAAACCATGATCTCCCACCTTTTTTGAAAAGAGACAGGAGGAGCACACAGCAGGGCAAGGGAGGCTGATTGTTCTGGAACTTACTGTGCCATAGAGTAGTAGTAAGCACTACTAGTAATTAGTTGTCTTGGTAGTAGGCACTACCAAGAGAGCAGCAGGAAAATCATAACAAGGCACAAAACCCCTGCCTCTGTTCACTGTTGGGGTTTTGGCATTACACAGCCATGGATTTCAGTTTCCAGCTGCAGAATGAAGTAATTGTGAATGTGTCCCTTGAGACTGAGGACTGGGGAGTTAGAGAAAAAGTTCCTTTATAGATAGCTTAGGGGAACTCATTGCTGCATAATGGTTGATAAGCTTTGCCCACACAGTTACCAGAAGGGCATTTAGTCACTGAAAGAATGCTTCAGGACAAGTGTGTCTGGTTCCATGGATTTTGGTGGCTCCACTGGGATAGAGTATTGATTTTAGTGGTGGTGGATCTGCTCAGCCATGTTTGCTTTTGCTCTTTGATTTTTTCAGTTTTAGCCATTCTTGTTCTATGAGAATATTTTCTCTAGTGATGGATTTGGTGAGGTTAGGGATATTTGCAAGTCAGCAGGAAGAGTCCTGAAGACATTTCTTTCAAGTCATGATCTTCTTTTAACACATGTAATGATTTTTTAATGGCTTTGAAAATTTCAATACACACTAGTTAAGGCCTGTGCAATGTTAGCAGATTTCTTTTTGTCTTGTAATGCCTGGTATTCAAGGTAATTCTTCAAAAATTCAGTCTGTTTCTCAGAAGCAGCATTCTCTACAGGTTTGTGGTTAACTTTACATTAATGAGATGAATGTCAGCAGAGATTTCCATAGAGCAGTTACAACAATATTGAAGGTTTTTGCTATACATTAGAATACTCAGAAAGGAGATTAAAGAATACTGGAATTCCCCTTAAACCCTCTCAAATGTCAGTGTGTGAAGGCAGAAATCGCCTTTGCATAATTGAGGATATTGCCAGTGCTCCAGAGCATAGCAGTGATGAGACTTCATGCACCTGCATGTCACTGCTACCCCCTGCCCCTTACCTGAGAGAATGTGGTCACACTTGCCTCCTTTTTGCCAAAAAATTCTCCAGAATCAGACAGGTTGGCTCTCTGTCTCCTTCTCTCACTCCTCCTTGTACCCAGGCCAGTCCTCACAGACATTGAATTAGATATGCCCTAATTTTTTGTGGCTCCACTTTAACTTTCTACATGAAATGATTGATGGCCAAACATTGCATTGCAGCCCTGCTAAACTGCTCAAGAAGAACATAGCATGCTGGCATGAAATATCATACAGAGGTTAAGCAGGACTGGCCTTTTCATGCCTACTTTTCTGGCTTCATGCTGGCTACTGACACTCAGGGAGTGAGGCTGGAGGTATGGAGCATCCTGACAGGTATTTCTCTGAGAAAATCAACATTAGTGAAAGTCTACTTGGTACAGAAGGGAAATATGCTGTTTGTTCTTTATTCCTTGGAGCTGCAATATTAAATAGAATGAGGCTACCTAAAACCAGAAGTCTAGCTCAAATCTACAATACTACAACCTGTCCCCCAGATTTGTTTATTGGAGTCATCATGAGCAATAATCCTCTCTTTCTGTGGGATTAGAAAAGCATCTCACAATTATTAATTTCACCTCAGAGATCTAACCCTGTGGGTTGCCTAAATGGGACAGATGGAGGTTGTCCAAGGCTGTGTTTCATCAGCCCTGTCATTAGCAGGCCTCCCTGAGACATCATGGGAGAGTCTCGTGCTCTCTGGTTTGGCAAAAAATGAAGGAATATTGAATTTCTTGAAAATGGTATTGACATGTTTACACATAAAAATTGGACTGTCAGATTTAGTAATAAGGAGGTTGTTTCGAAGTCATAAAGCTTTTTGCCTTCCAGGCTGTGAGAAATACCAGCAGCTTGCATGCTGGAAATACAACTTCAAGTGACATAGAAAGAAGGGAAAATGTGAAATAACCACTACCACTGGCTGAGTCACTTACACATCTTCATTTTTAGGCTACTTACTTGTGTGATGTAAAATAGAAATCTCAACACAGGTATTAGGGTGAAGGTCTAGAACTCCATAGTAGCTGTTCTTTTCTTTCTGATTGACGTCTGCCTTCCAGGGGCAAGCAGGTCCCAGAGATGCAAACCTGCTTGAAAAAAAACACAGTAGGATGCAACAAGGCAAGAAACTTGTAAAGGCACAAAAGCAGCAAGAAGAACTTGTTTAACCCCTTTAATACAGGCAATATCCTTCTCCTGTACCTATGTTGTCAGGAGTTTTTTCTCAGTCCAAAGCCCACTGATGCCACAGGTTTCAGAGCTTCAGACTGGGGCCACAGGAGCCAGGAGCCAACCTGGCCTCCTTTCTGCTCTCAGTTATTGGCATTCAGAGGCAAAGGAGTGTCCTGGTGTCCTGGTGTCCTGGTGTCCTGGTGTCCTGGTGTCCTGGTGTCCTGGTGTCCTGGTGTCCTGGTGTCCTGGTGTCCTGGTGTCCTGGTGTCCTGGTGTCCTGGTGTCCTGGTGTCCTGGTGCTCAGTCAGGTGTCTTCTTTGACACATATCTAAACTTTACAAATTAAACACCCAACCTTCAATACTCTTGATTGTGATTGTGTCTTCTATTGCACAAAATTATGGGAAATGTAAATACTTTCCTGTTACAGAGATTTTAAAATCAGACAGGTTTTAAATGTATAAGTTCTCATGTCACATTAGATAATCATAGACCCATGTTTCTAAAACTTTGTACAATCCCTGTTACATATCTTATTCACCTATTTTCAAGGTGCACATCTTGAGTCTGATTTTTATTTATAATAAAGTTTCTACTCTAGTGGCTAACTGCAGACTGCACTTAGAAAAGGGCTTTAATTGTTGCCAGAATTGTCCTAAATGACCTAAGCAAAACCAGGAACACGCCATTTCCAGTTCATCCTTGAGCAAATTGTTATACACTTGTGAAATGTATGGCCTTCATCAAAAGTGGTGGAAAAGAAGAATGCACTTTGACAAAATTATATTTCTGCTTTCTGCTATATTTACTCTGCAAGTCATCTCACTGATTTCAGATTAGACATGAATGAATGAAATTCTTCTTCTCAAAGCAAAAATCACAATTTTCATCTTGAGTTAGCAATGCTGTAAAGGACAATTACATTAAAGGGAAAGAGGGATCTTTTTGACAAAAGCACCTTCCAGTGAGTGTTGCCTGTTTTTTACATGAAGTACAATACAAAAGGAAAGTGTGGTGGAAGTAAAGACCATGACATTTAGAAGCAAATTTTAGCCAACTGCTGATTTTTGTGTTATATGGGTGTCTGATGGATTGCACATAAATGGGCTCCAGAAGCAAAGACCTCCTGAAAAATGACTGCACTATAAACTTCCACTACTATAACAAGACCTCACCATTTGGATAATAAAAGTCTCAGTTCTTAAACCTTCTTGCCTTTAGCATCAGGAAGTCATAACCAGCTCCAAAAAAATTGTGAGCAAGTTTTATAGTTTCTGTCTATGGCTTAAACATTTTGTCTTTCACTTTGGCTCCTTCCACAGCAATCTGACTGACTACAACATTTCCCTGTGCCTCATGAATGTCAAAAAGCAAAATTCCAAGGACTCTGGTTTCTCAGACTCTTTTTTCTTTTTTCCCTTTTTTCCCTTTTCCTTTCTATGTTACATTTTTGAGGGTCTCATGTGCCAGACTTTTCTTCATCCTTTATTTTTTCCAGTTTTCTTTTTTCTTTTATTTAAGATGTGAAATTTTTTTCTATTTTTGTCCCACCTGATCCTATTGTACTCAGCCTCCTCAAATCAAAAGAGCTCATGCTGCCAGCTTCAAACTGGTACCTGTAACTAAGTATTTAAGTGACTGCCTTGGTATCCATCAGGTGTTTTCCACTTACGGATACATCTCAGGCTGTATCTCACTTCCAAGGAGATACTGCAAATTTTTTTCCACATTTATTTTTACTGCTATCTGATCTGTCTGGTAACTACTGAGAAATCTCAAATTCAGCAGTATTTTTACAATACAGTAGCATTTCCCACGGACAAAATACTACACATGGCCTTGCTGTTTAATTCAGAGAGTGCTGATACTTTTTCCATGACCTGGATGCATACTTCATGTTGCATGGATCTGTTTTTAGCCTGAGACAGCAGGCAATAAGATACAAACAGTCCCCTGTTCTCAGTAGATTTTACTATGGAAAGCATATGGGAGAAAACTGCTTTTTTCCCCCAAGAATTACATAAACCTCACAAAGCACAGGGAACTCCTCTGTTTTAAGACCATGAAACAAAATGCAGTAAGCTAGAAGGAATAACATCTTCCAGGGTTTGTAATCAATGAATCAAACCCCATTTAGTGCTGTAGCCCTTTTCAGTCAAATTTTTGTTAGTTTGCTCTTAATGACCTCCAATCCATGAAAATGTTTAAAAGCACAGAGATGCAATCTGCTATGTAAAATATGTGCATTGGAATGGAAATGTCTGAATGGCAATTTCACTTTGGGCAATGTTTTGGCTAATTTTCATGAGTAAACATGAGTAAGCCTATTTTACAGCCAAAAGGACACAGCTGCTCAGTGGTTTGGCATCTTGGTGCTGAGGTGACAGACTGAAATACTTTGTTTTGGGGATACAGTTCAGCAAGAATTAAATAAAAAGCACTTGGGGGAGCATCTTCTCCATAAATTGATACACTTCTTTCACCTTCAGGAAACAAAAACAACTGATGAAGACTGCACTTCATGCAAAACATACAATGCAATTTTCATGCTTTTTCACTTTCAAGAAGAAACATGAATGTCCACTTTCTAGGGGACAAATTGTAAATGTGTCAGCTGAGGCCTTGAGAACATCAATGAATCACAATAGCATAAAATATTTCTTTATATTTGTCCATCTCCTCCTGGGTTTTTAGGTGTGTGACTGTAAATTGTCTGTCCTGCATTTTAAGTAGAGATTTCTGGAAGTGAGACCTCTCCCTCAGCTACAGAGAGGAACAAACACAAAATGTAGACCTGGCGTAAAAGGATGCAGGTTTAATTCTTTGAAAGACAAAAATGGGCCTTATCTTGTTTTTCTGTGTATTCTGGTCTGATGTTCAAAAGCAGATTTGTTTCTGAGTAAAGGTGAAACTGGCAGATTCCCTTGCCTGTTGACACTGAACATCACAGAGGGACAATCATTTTACTTGGAGGTTACCCAATGTGTATTTCTTTCTATCTCTAGTGTCTCTCCTTTGTTTGGAAGCCTTCTTTTGACTAATAATTTGTGAACTATTCTCCTTGGAATTCAAAAATGCATTTCAAGTCAAGAGACCATTTAGGGCCAGAATCAAATGAAAGACATTCATTATTTCGCCTCAAATTTTTGAAGTGCCTTGCAAATTACTGGCCATATTCTCCCAGGATGAAGAATTCTACAGTACAGCAGTCTTAATAAAAACCTGGAAACCATAAGAATCCCATCAAAGTACCTAAATAGCTCTAAAAACCTGTCCCTGTTGGCCCTTTCCTGCCTTTTTTCTGAATTCCTGAAGCACACATGGCACATGAGGGGAGCTGGAATGATGCTACTGATAAAACCCAAGTGTCTTTATTTCTGAATATCTCTGACTGTGGTGCTTTTTTTATTGTGTATTCTCTCAATTTTAAGCTTTGCTTCTAAAAAAAAAAAACATGATGATACTTGCACATGCCCTCTGAAGGTGTTAGAAAATCTCCTTTCCTACCTCACTCTCCTAGATCCACAGAGATATATTGCCAGCTTAGGAAGACAATTGGACTGTTTCTTCTACTGTTTCCCCATTTTTTCCTTTTTTTTCTACTCTATCTCCAAAAATGTCAGTGAAATTTCTTTATGTGCCTGAAGAAACTGTTAGAGATTTGTTCACATTTTCTTTTTGTGTAAGGAAGTGAAAAGTATGTATTTCCTTGAACAATACAGTGAAGAGCACACTTCTTGCTTGCAAGAGAAAATTAAAGAAGCTGCACATAGAAAGCTTCTTTATGATTTGAAATCACACAAGCAGAGCATGAACCTCAAGGTTGAAGTGATGTTATTACCATACAAAAGAAAATTGAAATAAAGAGGCAAAGCTGCCAGTCTATTTTCAAAAATAAAATAAAATTGCTCACAAGTTTTCCCACAAAACTTCACTGCCTTGAAAGCACAAATTCTTTTGAAGCTTTATGATAAAAACTTGTGGTAATAAAACAGGACTGGAACAGTTTGCCCAGAGAAGCTGTGGATGCCCCACCCCTGGAAGTGTCCAAGGACAGTTTGGATGGGGCTCTGAGCACCCTGGTCCAGTGGAAGGTGTCCCTGCCCACAGTGAGGAGGCTGGAGCCAGATGATCTTTAATGTCCCTTCCAGCCCAGACCATTCTATGGCTCCATGACTTTGTCATGACAAATATCAATATGTAAGAACATAGAGAAGGTGGGAAAAGGATCACTGATGTTTTTGTCTGGATTTATATCTGCCAAAAGCTCCTGCAGTCCTCACTCTGGCTGCTCAGGGTCTAGTCATTCTGAAACCTTTCACTGACATAATTGCTGTCACACAAAACACACAGAGTTCACCTTAACCCCAGCTTTAAACATGATAGTAAAGACCCCTATACAGACCTTTGCTGACATTAAATTTCCTATGCATATCTTTGCTGTGAAAAGCACCACATGCTTTTCATTGTTTTCTTCCCCATACTGTTGATAAATTTCATGCTTCTCAGACAGGTGTGTGACAACCAAGAGAAAAGAGCAAGAAGCTAGAAAAATTACAAACATATGTCAAAATTGCTTCTTTATGAAACATCAATGCTACTGCTGTCATGCTTTTAGAGGCCACCCTTAAATGTCACACTGAGAGGTGAGGAGTATGGTGGAAGGGGCAGTGAAAATTGTTGCCAATAAAATGCAGTTTTCCTGAGGGACAACCGCAGGAACTCAAAAGGTGACATACACAAAGTTACTAGCATATTTTTCTCCTTTTTTTATTAAAACCTTTCACACTATCAAAACTGCATATCCCGGCCTACGCTTTAGATTCTACTTTTGGATATTAGTTTCAAGACTGGCCATGTTGTTTTCATTTAAAAAATTATCAATGTTTTCCCAAGTTCATGATTTCAGATGGTGGTGTCGATTTGAAACTAAGATCTGCAGTGAAAACATGGGTTCTATAATGAAAATACAGTCTCATCAGCAGACTGAAAATTATAGAATTTTTGTGTGGCTTTCAAACATGCAAAGTGACAGGAAGAACATTCTTCCATAGATTGGTTCTCTTTTACCCAGTGTGCACTGCTTATGCAGAGAATGAGAGTTTTGTTCCCTGTTGTTTTAAAATTGTCCTTTTTGAATCAGTTAGGTTTGATACAAGAACTCTCAGAGAAGAAATAAGAAATACATCTTTGTTTTCCAGGTGTTAAATACATGCTCACAATGAGGGAGAGGAAAGGAATTTGAAAGTATTTTTGTCCCCTGAGAGTTGAAATATCTGATCTAAATCTTTTTGTATTCTAAAGATATTAGATTATCTTGTCTCCACTGGAAAATGAAGGATCTGTTACAAGCCCTTGCCATATTGTCTAAGTAAACGAGCTCTCTAAATCATCCAGGAAAATCTACTTCATGCTGTGCTGACATGAGTTAAACTGAGATATTAGGTCTGTACTGCCCTGACTTTTATATCTGTGCAGGTGATTGATGTAAGGGGGAGCTTCAGGGAAGTTACAGGTCTCTTGGCACAAGATCCCAAATACTCCTTAGGATCTGGACCAAATACCATTCCAGCACAAAGTCCACATTGATATGAAGGGACACACAACATCATGAATGGCTCAGTTCTCTGGCTGGAGTCCAGAGATCTAAAAGTGAGAAAATCAAACTAAGACTTTTCTTGTTTCTGGATTGAACTGTAACACTAAGGCAACTAATTTTCAATTTAGAAAAAAAAAAAACAAACTGTTCACATTTATCTCACTAAAGATTCTAGTTTTCTGTGGAAAATGCAGAGGAATTTGTTTCTGATAAAGAAAGCAAATAACCATAAATATTATCTGAATTTTTATAGTGAAAAGTGGCAGAAGAAAACTTGGAAGAGTGCACAGGGAGTTAGTATACATATATAAATATATACATATGTGCACAGTTGTCCTTGCAAGCCAGAAGTACCTCATCAAGAGATACAGAGTTGATGGGAAAAGAGAAACTAGATTATGAGATGTCATGAGAGTCAAAATCTAACCTTTAGGACAAAAACCCATGGGAAGCTCCTTATAATACTTCAGAAAAGATCTATATAGAAATTAGCTGGAACAATCAATGTTTTCTCAGGCTTGTGATTGTTGGGGGATGTTCAGAAATGAGCAGGGCTGGGAACAAGATCTGCTGTGCTTTTCAACCATCCTGCTATCACAGAGGACCTCTGAAATATCCAAATCATGGAAGACAGCCAGGAATTATATACTGGTGAAGGGATCACATCACCTGATAAAAATCAAAGCCTTCTGTCACTGTCATAATTGTCAGTGAAACTGCCATGGCTGTATTTAATCCTTATGAGTTTGCCCACTCCTCAATTCTAAATTGCCATTTTTGCCTTTCCTACTGAAGCTAAAGGCATTCTGAACCTTGTGCTTTGTGCAGTGAGTTATGAGACATTTTAAATTACAGTGTATTGAGGAATAGTTTACCTCTGGCTCTCACAGATTTGATCTGAGATTTGTTCCGTAAGCTGCAGTAGAGTGAGAAATTTGCAGCTTAAAAGGATTGAGTTATATTTATGTTCTGACTTATCCTCAACTGTAATAGACTGAGGAATGTTTTATCTCTAACACTTGCACTTTGCTCTGAGATTTCCACCTTTTAAAGGGGACTGAAATTGTGCTTATATCTTCTCTCTCTCTGATAAACGGCTTGAGTTTCTGAGATCTTAAATGACTGCCACAGTGAAGAAATGTTAAAAATTAATAGCAGGTAATTCTCTGCACAAATGAGATGCTGACCTCTTTTCATTCAATATGCATTGATAGAAGGAGTAATTTGGAAAGGGAAATGCAGAGCAACCTTAATTTGAGGGATGGTGTGCTGGTGAGGTCCCTCTTTCTGCCCTCTCAGTGGAGGTAGGGGATGGAGATGGATGCTGCAGCAAAGACACAGGAGTTATTGATGTGTTAGAAACCACAGAAGCACCTGAGAACAGCCACAGGGGAATTCAGGCTTCTCCTCCCTAAAGGCTGGAAGGATCTGGAGTGCCTCTACACCAACACACACAGCATGAGCAACAAACAGGGGGAGTTCAAAGCCACTGTGGAGTGGGAAAACTTGGATATTTACACAGCCACAGAGACAGGGTGGGATGGCACACACAGCTGGAGTGCTCAGTGGATGGCTGTGAGCCCTTCAGGAGGGATATGCAAGGAAGGAGAGGAGGCAGGGTAACCCTGTACTTTAGGGAGTGTTTTGACTGTCCAGAGCTCAATGATGGTGATGAAAAGTTTGAGTGTTTATGGGTAAGAATCAGAAGGAAGGCCAAGAATGCAGAGTGGTGGGAGTCTGGTACAGACCACCCAGGCAGGACAAAGCATTCAATTACAGATGATAAATGACTCTCAGAAAACACTGATGTCATTCTGGCACAATGTGGAAGACTGGAAAATTGCGAGAATTTTCTTCTTGCTGGGCCTGCACGTAGTAATTGATGTGACTTTTTTTACACATGCAACATTTAGAGAGATCAAGGTAGTGCTTAATGGAGGATGTAGCTAGAGAGAAATCAAGAAACTCAGCAGTGTTAGCTGCTTGTGTGCACCTTGAAGCTCTGATAAAATTGCATGGGTAAGGCCCTCACTTTTCCCTGTGCTTTCAGGAGCTTCAAGTAGCTCTGAATCCCATTTTATGACTGGAAGGATGATGTGAAGATACACTTAATTGTCTTGGAATCCACACTTTTGAGCATTCATTTTGGCCAACCTACAATTACATTAGCAAAAGAATTTGTACCTGTTAAGAGCAAACAGTGGATTTTTTGTCTAGATTAAAACTGTTGGCATAATACAGAGTCCCTTCTTTGGCAAGTATGTGTAAGAATGATCCTAAGTTCTACTTCAGATCTCACCATTTGCCCTGATTCTCTTTCTGTGTTCAAATAAATACAAAAAGCTGTGATAATTAGGTAGCTTATCCCATTATTGCTGCAAGTCTGGGTTAGCTGGGTCTGTGGGGTAACAGACCACATGACCAGAAATGATGACAAGGTCTTCACTCTCGCTTTGCTAATGAATGCCATAATTATCTCCTGAAGATAAGAAACCTCATAAGAGGGGAGGCAGAAGTGAAAAGGCCAAAGCAGAAACCCCAGGAGAAGTTCCATTAAATTTTGGCTACGTTGTTAAACATTTACATAGCAACAATACCGCAAAGGTAAAGTGTGAATATGAAAGGATTTGCAGGTCTCCATGAGAGTGACAGGTTATCTGAGAATGTTATCGTCTGATCAGGCACTCTCATGCTGTCTACAAAACATCCTTAACTTTTAAAAGGAAAATCCTTTTGCTTCTTTCTTGTTTCTGGTTTTACACATGCAAAATCAAGGGGTCCTTCATGTGTCATGCTAAGATGCAAAGGATCATTAAAGTTTTACAAAGACAGCCCCAGGCTTTGAAAGGAATTTCACTTCCCTGGAAGTGGTCAGGTCACCAAAACATGCTGGCTTTTGCTCTAAGGTAGAAAATACCCCCAAAATGTTTATTGGCAGTGATGTCAGCGGTCTGGGCCAACCAAGAACAAGCTGCTCAACAGAACAAGTGGTCAGAAGGCAACAAGGCTGATGATCATCCTGTGATCCTCCTAAGATATCTCTATTGCACACAGCAAACGCTATTGAGCCTTGCCTCGTGTTTCCAGGCTGCTGAAGGCTTTTGAGAACCAGCTCTAACTGTGAATCAACAGGATGGGATGATTCCAGCTGAGTGAGCAAGTCTAGGTAATGGGAGATTTGCTTGATTTTAGGAAAACAGAATAAACCGCCAAAAAAATTGCTCAAGACCTTGCTCTCCCTTTCTACGGAAAGCAGGGAAGACAGAGGCACAGCTGCAGGAAATTGGTAGACATTTATAAACAGATACCAGGAAAAAAAAAAAAAGGAGAGGCTTTTTTGTACATGAAAATGCTAAGAAATGGCATTTAGACAAGACTGGGTGTTCTTTGCTTGAGAAGAAAATTGAATTGATCTTGGTATTTTAAAGCAAAGACTTGCTTGTTATCTGTAGAATTTCTAGAGAACTTGTGCCATCACAGATCTCTGTGAGTCCTTGGAGAGCGTGGTTTTGGAAGGTAGAAATTCCCAAGGGAAATGGCTGCTTTAGATTTTGATAGTAATTTACAGGGAAGAATTTACTGTGAAGCCAAAAAGAACAGGTAGGTGGGATGAAAGTGAGCATGGAAATTTATTTTATTTCATTAAAGTGAAGAAAATGCAAGATGATTAAAGTCAAGGTTAAGGAGTTGGTAAGGAGTTAGGAAAAGCTATTCAAGTATGAAGGGATCACAGCAGAAAAGTGAAGCACAGAATAAAGTTTCTCTTAGTAAGGGTCAGTAAAGGAAAGGGGAAAGGTTATACAGACATACTGAGAATGAAGTAAGTGCAAGCTCAAACATGGTGCAGGAAGATTTCTAAACTTTTCAGGAACTGGTTTTTTTATGATCAGGAATGGACTGAGAGTCTTTCACCCTGCCTCAAAAGAGAATTGGACTTGGAAGGTCCTTGCAACTTCCCTTACAGTTTGCCTTTCTCTAATCTGTGTAACAAATCAGGATTAAAGCAACAGTTAATCATTATCCTTTCAACAAATGAAGTATTTAATGAGTTTTAATCACATCTATTTGATTCTGAAGATAGCATTTCTTGACTGAAGAGTGAATTTCTGAAAGTGTATATCCATATGCTCAGTAAAAAACACATATTTTTGAGGGAGGACAGGACTCACTGTTTTGAACAGAAAATACTTATCAAGTCAGATGGGAGTGAAAATCAATGCCTGTTGCTCCTTGTCAGCAGTTGTGTGGCAACTAGCTGCCATTTACCCATTTCCAAATGGAAATACTTTTCCTAGTGGGAATTCAAAGTGCTGATGGTGCCCAGCTTGAATTCACAGTAGGAGAAATTGTGTGCTCCAAACCTTGAGTTCTTCCTGCTGAGATCACTGAGCTATTTAATTATGCTGCTGCACACATTGCTTCAGCATTTGATCTTTTCCATGACATCCTTTAACAAATAACTTTCCTCAGTCAATGAGGAAAGCAAATAGACACTGCCTTTTCTTTCATGTGTTTTGCCAGTTTCAGTCATCTATATCATACTCAATTATGTCTCTATTAGCCTTTCTCTCTGTGCATGTTTTCCTGCTTTGAAGAAGCATCTTTCCTGCCTTCCTGCCTTTGGGTATAAATATGTCTAATCTCATAACCAAATGAACAAGATTTTCATTCATAACAGGTCATAATATTAGAGTTTCTTAACAAAATGTGAGCTTGATTTTGGATCTTTCTCCCCATGTAGATGCCAGCTTAGGTTTCGTTTCACAGGTTCATGTTTAAACAATCCCTCTTCAGTGCTAGAATATCCCCTTTACAAACACAACAGACTCAGTCACATTTCATGAGTGGTGGCTCTGTAAGGCAGTCTCAGTTCTGCTGCAGTTCCCTCTTATAAACCTCTTGTTTGATGCTCATCCCTCCCTTCTTCCTACGAGACATGCAGGAGAGAGCTCTCACTCTCAAAGCTTTGTTACCATGTAGGGGTGATTTTCTTAATGAGTTTGGGGTCTTGTGTTTGAATTGAATATGGAATTTGGAATATGGTCTGGCAGTGCAGAGTCTTTTACGTATTTCTGTTCCAGGACTGAAGTGCAGCCTAAAATAGCTGCAATCATCATATCAGTTTAATTATCTGATATCTGTAGTGATTTCAATGCTCCTGAACATGTTCAGACATGCAGATATATGCACACACAGAGTAATATTTTACTCAACATTTTAGAATATAAAACACTGATTCCAACATGGAACATTCTGAGAACAGACTTCATTCCTCAGCTAATTCTTCCCTTAGCTGCTTAAAAGTTGTTATTTTCATTTCATTACAATCTGTTTCTTCCCCAGCTGGCATCTATGTATTGTGTCTCATTGTGGTTTAAGTGTGAGAAGATTGATGTTTTATACTGCTAAGAAAATTTGAATCAAAGGAAAGGTAAAGAGCACCTTAAAAGATGTTTCATGTGTTTTAATTTAAAGTCTAACTAACAAGTTGACTTGGAAATTCTTCCTAGTGAAATTCCCATGGAAGTAGGTTTTTCTGAGTGTCCAGCAGACTTTTTTCATGACTAGATACAGTAATTTCTATCCTCACGGGCAATGCCAGGGTGGTTCGTGCTTTGAACCACATGAGTTTAGAGTCTCTTATATTGTATCCCATTACCTCTGATTATTTGGACATTCTTAGTCCTGTTGAATTTACTTTATAAATTAAATTCTAATTACAGATTCTACAAAGCCCGCACCAGCCTCACAAGTGTCTGACTGTAGCTCTTCTACAGCTTGCCATATTCTTCTCCCATCAGTATCTCCTGCTCAGGGTCTCATCACCAGTTAATTAATTTCCTACTTTTTGGTTAGCCCTCCCAAATGCCTTTAATTCCAAATGCTATTTCATCTAGAATTATTGCTACTATAACTATGCTGACATAGTATCCTTTAGCTCCAAATAACATCCTGGAGGTCTCAAGGCTAAGATCTGTCAAAAACTGGCATTGAACACCACCCTTTTTGCTACCAACAGTTGCCCAACAAAGGCACAATCTGCATTTATTTTTGAAGTGAGCTGTGTGTCAGATTTACTGAAGCCATCTTGGTTTTTTCAAAGCTAGATGAATACTTTTGGTCAGGCAAATTTAAGAGACAAGGCTTTTTACATGATGTTTTTTCAGCTGCTCACTGCTGGGAGAGGCAGCTGAAATCTCAGTTTAGAAGTTCAGCAATTATCCATCATGATCTTTACTCTTTGAATTGAAGCTGGAGGTTTCATTTTACTCGTAGCAACACAACTGTTTTATCTCAGCCTCTGCTGAACTTTTTAAACTGTGTTTGTTGGTTTCTGGTGGGCTAAGGATACCTTTACTTGTGCTCTGAAAAATAGCATTTTCTCCAAGCAGACTTGTCCAAAGGAACATGGTGTTGGTTCTTTATTGCTAATTGGGCAGAGTTCATCTGGCTGTAATTGAGGTTTCTCTCAAAGACTGCTAATGCTAAAGGGACTATTGATTATAGATTTCAGCAAGGTTTTGACCAGATGTTCTATCATTTTCTCACAGATTTGCCACCTGTATTATTATCAAACACTTAAATTAGAACAGCATCTTCTCAACAGCTTCTAAAAGCTCAAACATAGTAAAAGGGGGTCAGAGGAAATAAGGCCAAGAAGACAATGTGACTTTTATGATTAGATGAGTTGCAAACAGCAGTTACCATTCATAATGACAAGCAATCATACCACATTTTATGCTAGTTACACATGTCAATCTCTTCCAGCTCATTAGGGATTTTAATGCTTAATTCGATCAGCAATTAATTATTCATTAGAGAAGAGTGAAATTCCAGATTTTTATCTTTTGCGAAATCCCCATGTTTCAATGTGGATTTTTATGCCAAACTGATGTGAAAGGATCATATTACTCAGAGGTGGGGCAGCAGGTTTGTGATATGAGTCCTTGGGAGCCAGACAGAATGCTATGTCCAAACCCACATCTAATGCTTGGCTGCACAGTGGAGTCTGGGTGTTGTACCAGTATCAGTCTGAAATTTATTATCTGGGGAGGCTAAGAAGGAACATTTTGCTCCTGTGGCAGGACTGTCCCCCCACTCTCTGCCACGGGAAGTGGGTGCAGATACGCAGGAGAGAACCCAGAGGCCGAAGGGCCCAGCAAGGGGTCATCTCTGGCACCAAAAGGGCTCAAGCCCCAGCTAACAATAAACATCTTAGTCTGGAGAGCAAATGTGGGAAGAGATAAGATAAATACTTTTTGACTGAGAGACACTGTTTTACAAACTATAAAAGACACACGAGTTATCACAGAGGCAGAAGCCTTCTACACTCACATCCTGAATGTGTGTGGAGACTTCTCCCCGGAGTCTGGACGCAGATCCCGTGGTTACTTTCCTGGGAATTGAGGGAAAGGATCTCAATGTGTGCCCCATCAGCAACTGGATGGTAAGATACATTGAATCCTAAGTTATATTATTTCTTTGCTAGGTATAAAATTAATGGTACCTTTAACCCTATGCTGTATATACCTACTGGTAATTTCTTTTTATCCTTATTCCTAGTATAGAGGTATACAGGCTTTTTTAAGTCTTATGCCTATTAGTTTCCTGTCTATTGAATAAATAATTCATTCTATAATAGACTGAATCAGCCATTATTAGAGAATTTATGAAAGAAAGTAGGTTTTGGGGTGCTGGGCACCTCAATAAAGCTGCTGCCTGCTGCCTGAGGCCTGGGCAAAGGCAGGGACTAATCTAAACCCCCACATCTATTCATAACAGCTCCCTATGAACAGGAGATTTTACTTCTGAGGTTGTTTATTGTTTTGCCCCATCTGAAGCCCTGTAGTCTGATTGTGGTTGTGACAGAACCTAGGGGACACCAGCTGTCCAGTGGCTGTCCAGGGGCAATATCCCAGTCCTGTGTGGCCCTTTCCTCTGGTGTACTATAACTGAGGCTTTTCAGGAGGATGTTTGATGGTTTTCCAAGTTGTCTGGTGTGCTGTGTCTGGAGGGACTGGATAAACCAATGCAATGAAAAATGTGCAAACTGAAGCTTAAAAATCGCTTCTAACAGATGCAGATGGACAATCCAAGAATTGGGGTAAAAAGAATCCTTCATCCTGGTAGCTCTTGACTCCTGTTATGGATGCTCATAAGGAATCACATGATGCAGCAGGGAAATGTTTAGAGAACTTGTGGGAAATCCACCTCTGCTGCCAGACTGCCATGCAGCACTCACAGCTGTGTGCAGTGCCAGATACCATTGATACAAACAAAGACAGGATTTCATCTACTGACATAGAGCCTCTAGGGAATGTTTGGGTGTCCTTTGGCTGTGCAGGCCCAGGTTCTTACCTGCACAGAGTGCTAACTTGTAATGAATTCTCCAACTCATTTCTGAGGGAGAAGCTTTACTGTTTGCATGAGGGTGGTGGTAACGGTGTTTGACATAAGTGGAGAAGAAATAGGGATTTTTTTTTCATATGAATAGGCACATATTTGGGACATTATTTACATGATTTACTATGCCATGATGTTGCCTATGGTTGTGTTACTTGGAAACGCTCCCCCTCTGTTTCTTGCTTTCCAGGATTTTGTGGGATGCTGGCCTCCATGCTCTGCCTGTTAATCAGAAGAAAGGCAGTGATCCAGTGGCTGAGACGTGAGGTGCCTGCCTTCCTGTGATCAGAGCTGGCAGTGACCTGGAAACTTCCTGAAAAAGGACAGCACTAGAAATCCTTTCCTGCCTTGTTTCTACTGGTAGTGTTTCTAGCCATTGGCAGCCTTTTTCCCATTCTCTAGAAGTTCATTTAAATGAATAAACCTCAAAACTGAAAAATCCAGAAAAACTGAAGTTACCTTTGACAGTCTGCCAAGGCCTACAGTCTTTAAAACCCCTAAAGGTTTCAAAAGTATCTAAGTTTTAACACCCTGAAGCAGGATTAGAGTGCAATTTCAGCTTGGATTCAGCTGCAGTATTTCCAACTATTGTTTCACAGTGCTAGCAGACTCCTACGAAGGTCAGTAGGCCTTGTGCATCTCGTTCAGGAATTCAGCTGCAGGTACACTGGAGTATCACAGCAAAAAATCAGCAATCAAACAGTCATTGTATTTAAATTTCCACTGAAAATTAGTTTCTTCCCCTTCACATGCTTCTTCCTGCCCTTGAGAAGATTTAGTATTCATTGAGAGAGAGGGGGAAATCAAACTACTTCAAGAAACAAGACTGATGGGCCCAGAGGAAAAAAAAAAAAGAAAAAAAAGTAAAATTATTTAAATTCTCAGCTGTTTTCTAAGGGAATTAAATTCTAATTGGAGGAAGTGCCTCACATAACCTCGAGGTTGTACTAGGATGGGCCTCCAGGCTCAAAAGGGACACACTGAGCAGTAGCACATCCATTTCTTGCTTTAGGAGCCCTGTATGCAGTGGGCACAATTGAATAATGGGGAGGGCTGACACTGTAATGATTCCTTCTCTCACATCATTCCTAAACAATAAGAGATGCCCCTGAGGTGTGAATAACACTGGTGAATAACGCTCCTGAGGTGTCTCCTGACTTATCAATTCATCACAGCTCCTGGGCAGGCAGCTGGCTCCCTCCCTTTCATCCAGCACTACTCCAGTCACAGGAATTGCCCCCTTAGTTATCCCCTTTTCCTAAAATATCTGCTTAGGGAGGAGTTCTGGGGTTCTCTTGTCTCAGGGCCACAGCTTCATGGAACCAGACCCAGTATGAGCTAACCTGGAGTGAAATTTGCACTGCCTAATCTAGACTCCAATTTCAGGGGTGGCACAGGAGCAGGGATGGATTTAGCTGAGACCAAGCGATTTGTTACCTGAACTAGAAACACTGCAGCTCTCTCTTACCCACTCAGTTCCCTCTATCATGCCACCAGCCCCTTCACTGGGTCACTGTGTTAGGAGGAAGCAAAACATTTGTGAAAGTTTCCCTTTCCTAGCAGTCACTTGAGGATAACTGCACTGAAAATGTCCACCAAGCAAAAATGCTTCCCACAAAACCTTCCTGCACAAGTACTGCAGAGGAGAAGATGATTAGGATGGGGAATGACATCAGCTTCCCAGGATAACTGTGACTACAACATGCCAGATATGTAGAATCAGATCATCAAATCCTCTGGCAGCCTCTGTTAAATAAGAGCACTTGAATATCCACACATATCATCACTTAAGCTTCAGAGCTGCTAATATTTTAAAAGGCCAGAAACTGCTGCTCCCCTGGGCATATATAGACAACTGCTCAATTTGCAAGATGTTCCAGTAAACAAACTTGATGGATTGAGGTGGCAGGATTTAATTTAAGGGCAGACATAGAAAGGTGTGCAATTATTAGTCAATTACTCATCCATTAATAGGCTACTGCACTGAACTATTAATCATGCTGGAACTTAATTCCTTCCCCTCTTGTTCTTTAAAGGGCAGCTAGCCCTTTTAAAGAGGGAGAAATGCAGTACTTCAGGGCAGTGGCAGTGCTGTCATCAGTAGGGATGTGTTTTGAACTCCCACATATAGAGGCATTTATGGATTACTGTTTCTGAAAGCAGCACTGTAGTGCACTGCATTATTATTTGTCATGTTCATGCCCTCAGCCTTTAGGAACTGTGGAGGAAGTATCTGGAGTCCTGGTTTTTGTTAGGTTTTATATGCTTTTGATAATTACAGTCAGATGGCTCACAGAGTGCCTGTTCTTTAGGACAGCTCTGTGTCCTGGGGGAAAGAGTCATGAAGCTCCTGGTAGATGTATTTCCATACCTTAGCTCTTTGACATATGTTTCTATTCTGAGGATCTTTGCATTTCAGCCTTTAAGAAATCATATCCTCTTTATTTTAAGCCTGAATTAATTAGTTCAGAGGAGAAAGGACTGAAGGAAATGTTCATTCTGTCTCTAGGTGCTCTGGAGAAGACAAGTGATTTTGAAGGCTGCAAAAGTATTATTCCAATATCTAAATGAAAAGATTTTTCTATTCATCCTCATATCGTGGGACCAAGGGGTTGGAAGAGTTCCAACAAGGGTTTTAAGTTTTGGTAGCTTATGCAATTTTAGCAGCTGCACTGCGTGAGTGTACCCAGGGTTAAAATCAGCTGAGGACTTTTAGGTCTGCAGAATTTCATTCCTGCTACTTTGTTTCCCTGTCACTGTAATTTTTGAAGTCCCTGGAGTGTTACCTGCAGCCTGCTTCAGCTCATCCACAGAAGAAAATAGCACTTACTCAAAAAAGGCCAACTTAGACTGTTGTGGGAGCTGCCTGAAACAGAAGCTTGAGTTAGGGCTACATATGTGAACATTTTCACTTTGGAATAAGGTTATTAACTTCCCCCTCGTCCCTTGCTTTGCAGCAGTATTACTCCCTTGGTGTCATTCTTGTATTTCAGGTTGGGTCTTCCTTTCTTCCTGCTTCCTCCCAGATATTGAAACGATTCCATAGGAAAAAAAGAGATTACAAAAAGCAAAGTACAAATGAGAATGTTGTTTTCTGTAAGCAGAAAACATTTGTATGCAGATGAGGAAACAAGAGATTTCCTCGGGAATGGGTGGGCAGAGGAGCTTGCTGTGAAATATGGAATAACGTGTCCTACCTGATCTAATGGATAGGGAAGAATGGAAGAAATGGGTCAAGTTCATTTTATCTGACCTTAGGCATAGGAAGGACACTTAATTCAAACTCTGGGAGTCCAAACTAAAAAAGGCAGTCTCTGTGCAAATTCTGAAGTGAGACACTTGAACACCTTTTGGGAAACTCCTCCCATCATGAGACTGAGATCTAGGTGAGATGGGTTTAATCTGAATTTTAGGAAAACAAACTGTCTGCTGTTCAATGGGCTAGTCAATAAGATCCTCCTAATTCGGGAGGAAACAAAGGTACAAAAAACTTCCAGCAGGTGATGAGGAATACAGGATTGTCACAGAATCACCCCAAGACAGTAACTACCCTTTAGGACAAAGAAAGCAGGACAGATCTGGAAGACTTCTAAAGATACTTTCCATACAGCACAAGAGCTGTCTACCTTTGTGTAAGAAATTAGCAAAAGAGGGAAAAGACTGGCATGGATGAGTCAAGACCTTCCTGTAAGATTACAGGGCAGGATGTAAAATGTAACTGTCATGTTAGAGAAGTTTACAACTAGAATAGAGAATTTTCTGTCATAAAATGCAGTGAGGCTTTAGTACAAATCTGGTGTAATTGCTGATGAGGACTTCTTTTGTACAAATTAGTATATTGAGCCTCCTTTTACAAGCAAATAAATGCAGAAGCAAGCATTCCATTGTAAAATGGTCTTCCAAAAGTATAGATATAATGGGGCCTTATTTCTTAGTTGGGTAAAATTATTTCAGGTTTTACCACAATCAGTTGTGCAAAAATATTATTGTAAAGAATCCAAATGATTGTTACTGAGTGTGCTTAATGAGTACTTCTCTTAATCTATGTATCAAGATGAGTACCTAGGCCGGTAGAAATGTAATGTCATCTCTTTATGGCAGGTCTTCTGCCTTGCTTCAAAATTCTTCCCTGGTGGCTTTAAAATATCTGATTAGTCTGACCTGTTCCTTGGGAAGGAAGATTTATAAATATCATTGAGTTGAAAATTATAAAAAAAATTAGTATTGTTTTCCTCCTCGTTTTATTTCCCTGAACAATGACAACAACAAAAATATTTAAAGCAAAAGAAAAATAGAGTGAAATTTAGAGAAAATGCAATATTTTCGCAAGTGGTGGGGAAAATTTGCCCAAGATAATTCAGCTGCAATGAAATTTTTTTGCAAAAGCTTTTCAAGACAAATATGTCATCTTGATCTATCAAAGGACATCAGTTTTGTCCTGTTCAATATATCTTTCAGTGTCATGGAGAGGTGTCTAGCTGTCCTTCCTCTGATTTGAGAAAGTACAGGGCACATCACTCTCTCCTGGTGAGATTGCAGAGGAATCTTGTTTGAAGAAGACATTTGTCAGCAATATATAATGATGGTTCAATTCCTTGTCCTGTCTTCTTGCCACCAATGGGGAAAAAATTACAGGCTGCTTTTCTCAGTGCTGGGAGGAAGGGGGGTGACATACAGACAAGTATCAGCAACTCATCAAGTTCTTATTGCAGTGAAAACTTTTTTCAAGAGGCCATTAGGCTTCCCTTGCACCTTTATGTGTCATGTGTCTGGTCTCAGCAGGGAGGGTAATTATTAACAGTGTCAGGAAACAGAGCTTCTGTGGCCTGAATTCCAAGATGCTTTCTAAATTGCAAGCAGATTTTCTGTGGCCTAAATTACAAGATTCTTTGGATTGATGTCTGAAAGTCTCCCCCAATTACTCAGTACGAAATTCACTCAGCTCCCTAGCAAAGGGAAACAAACACAGCAAAATGGTATAAATCGTATTGGCTACTTATGTTGAAAGAAGCAGAGGGCATTTTTTTAGCTGTCCTCATCATGGCTATTTGAATCTTCACAGGAACACAGGTCTGGAAGAAGTCACCTGCTCCCTGAATTCAGTCACCTGCTCACTTTTTCCAGGGAGGATTTCAGGCTTGAGTTTTCATCCCTGTAAGGATTCACACTTAGCCTTGCATTCCCTGCATTGCAGACAGTCACTTAACAAGCTCTTAGTGGTCAATATATAGATCACAATAGTTTAAAAACACAATGCAAATATCACTGGAAATTTCATGTGTTGATAGCAATTTTTAAAGCACAGATTGAAGCAGTGGCTCACAGAAAAATGTAAAGGCATCTCTTCTTAAATGACAAATTATCTGAAGTCTTCAAAAGGCCAAGGCTTTTGTTTTAACCAACATTTTGTAAGTCTAAACTATGGACCTAGATACTGCTGCCACTTGGGCATACGCAAATAATTGATGCAGGAACTAGAGTCAAAGCTTTGAAATACATGGAAAAGCAGTGACTCTAATTGAGTGTGGTATCTAAACCAGTTCCAATTAAAGAGTTTAAAATGCCATAGACTTCACAGGCTGGACATCAAAAATCCTTTTATTAACTTTGAAATCTCCAGATTATTACTATTCTTTAAGAAAACTTCCTTTCTGGCCTTTAGTCTTCCCTCACTGCATCTTTCCAAGCTTTGCTCTGCACCTGTAAGGAATGGATACCACATCCCTTGCAGACAATGGATGCAGGGAATGCAGAGTTACTGAATGCTTTCTTTGCATGTGTCTCCAGTGGCTGGACCAGCCCTCCAGAATGTCTGACAGAGGAGACCAGGATAAAGGAATGGTGGAAGGAAGACTTCTGCAAGGTTGAGGGAGGTGACCCTGCCCCTCTACTGAGATTTAGTGGGGCCTCACCCAGACTGCTGTGTCCAGTTCTTGGTTCCTCAGGAAAAGAGAGATATTAAGCTCCTGGAGCAAGTCCAGTGGAGGGTGAGAAAGATGATGAGGGGACTGGAGCATCTCTCTCATGAGGAAAGGCTAAGAGAGCTGGGCATGTTCAGCCTTGAGCACAGAAGGCTGAGAGGGGACCTCATCAATGTCATCTGAAGGGAGAGTGCCAGGAGGATGGAGCCAGGCTCTGCTTAGTGGCCAAGAAATAAGATGAGAGGCAACAGGCATAAAATGGAACACAAGAAGTTCCACCTGAACAGGAGGACACAGCCCTGTGCTATGTGCCCTAGTGTGACCCTGCCTGGGCAGGGAGGCTGGACCAGGTGACCCNACCTGTAAGGAATGGATACCACATCCCTTGCAGACAATGGATGCAGGGAATGCAGAGTTACTGAATGCTTTCTTTGCATGTGTCTCCAGTGGCTGGACCAGCCCTCCAGAATGTCTGACAGAGGAGACCAGGATAAAGGAATGGTGGAAGGAAGACTTCTGCAAGGTTGAGGGAGGTGACCCTGCCCCTCTACTGAGATTTAGTGGGGCCTCACCCAGACTGCTGTGTCCAGTTCTTGGTTCCTCAGGAAAAGAGAGATATTAAGCTCCTGGAGCAAGTCCAGTGGAGGGTGAGAAAGATGATGAGGGGACTGGAGCATCTCTCTCATGAGGAAAGGCTAAGAGAGCTGGGCATGTTCAGCCTTGAGCACAGAAGGCTGAGAGGGGACCTCATCAATGTCATCTGAAGGGAGAGTGCCAGGAGGATGGAGCCAGGCTCTGCTTAGTGGCCAAGAAATAAGATGAGAGGCAACAGGCATAAAATGGAACACAAGAAGTTCCACCTGAACAGGAGGACACAGCCCTGTGCTATGTGCCCTAGTGTGACCCTGCCTGGGCAGGGAGGCTGGACCAGGTGACCCACTGTGGTCCCTTCCAGCCTCATGCATTCTGTGATTTTGTCATTCTGTCTCTGATTCCACAAGCAGCCTGAGAGCTGGGACTCTTCTGTAAGCAGTGATGCACTTACAAGGCTCTTCAAGGAAAATATCCCACATGCTGGAGAATACTTCACAATGTTACCACTGCCCAGGGTGTGTTCACAGCTTAACCCTCGCCTGCTAAACCTGTTCCTTTGGCCTGAGGAGAACAAAAGGGGCGCTCAGCACCTTTGCAAAACCTTGTGACCATCTGTCAGACACCCACTGAAGGCATGAGTCTTCACTTCTCAGTATCTCAGGTCTATGGTTTGTGATGTGACAATAATTATCACCTAGTGTGGGAAGGTGACTGGGCATGAGATACAATTAATTAGGATGTATTCAGTACTTAAAGAGTCTTTGATGAGTGCAATATTTAAAGAAGGACACAATCTTGTAATTAATTATAATTGCTACACCCTTTATCTCACTGACTAATTATTTCCAGAACTTCCTATTCTTGTCAAATTGTCAGCCAGGGCACCCAGAAATAGCATTTTTGGAGTCATAAATCACAGGAAATCTGACAGTCTGTACACATGGCCTTCCAAAGGATCAAGCTACAGGCCATCACACAGGAAAAGTAGAAGCACTTTCTTCCATGGAACAAAGTACTGTTGTCAGTAACCCATTAGAAGAAGGGAGCTGGCCTGGATAACTCCTGACAGCAGCATTCTTTCCTTCCTTCCTTCCTT
>VZRX01003371.1:0-21456 GCA_013398075.1 Notiomystis cincta | reverse complement strand
GCTGGATTTGATAGCAAGAAAAGCTCTCATGATGAAAAAATGCTCCAGTACTTCTATGCATTTATTTATTATACACTCTATATAGTTCTCTATATATTTTGATGTATATAGAAAAGATCTATAGCAGATTAACAAAACCCTAGCAGCAAAATTTTGAAGAATCAATACACTTGGAAGCCAAGGTCTATTTATATTCAGTTTCCTTATTTTGTTAGATAATCAGATGGTAGATAATCATATCAGCAGAATGGTATGAACCACTGAGCAGAATACAGCTCTCTTGAGACAAGAGCTTCTCTATGAAGACACAGAGATCTGTACATTCTTCTCACTTTTTTATACACATAAACCTCCTTAAAATCATAAAATCATTTATGTTAAAAAAGATCTTTAAGATCATCAAGTCCAGCCATTACCTAGCAGTGCCAAATCAACCACTAAACCATGTCCCTAAGCACCAGAACTACACATTCTTTAAATACCTTCAGGTATGGTAACTGAACCACTTCCCTGGGCAGCCTGTTCCAATGCTTGACAATCCTTTCAGTTAAGATATTTTTCATAATAACTTGATGTAATCTCCTAGTAATGTTTTCCTAGTAATCTAAACCTCCCCAGGCAAAACCTGAGGCTGCTTCCTCATGTCCTGTCACTTGGGAGAAGAGACTGACCCGACCTCCACCTTGCCACAACCTCCTCTTAGGTAGTTGAAGGGAGCAAAAAGATCTCCCCTCAGCAATAAATCCTGCCAAACCTACAACCTGCAAAACCTGAAGAGCAAGTTCTGCAAGAAGTGTTGCAGAAATTACATTCAGCACAGAGAAGCATACATACTTATCTTGTCCTGTCCTTGACAAAACTGCTGGGTGACCTGGCCTTCAAGAGTGCTACAGCATAGGGACAACCCAGGGTCTACACTTCCATCATTTATACCACAGAAAAGTAGATTAACACCCCTAATGATGTCAAAATGAATCTTGAAGAAAAAAAAATGCCTTGTACTAAATGCTCCCAATAAAAAATAAAACAAATGCAAACAGACTGCAAAGAGAGTATTGCAGCCTTTCCACTGTTCAAATAAGAGCAGAAAAACTCTTACCTGCAAATAATACTCTCCTTCAACAACATGTAGCCCATCGAAGGCACCCAGGACATAAATTTCATCCTGTTTCTTCTCTACCATCTTGTAACTCAGATGGCAACAGAGGTCCTGCTGGCAAATGGCTCGATTTCCCTCAGATTCAGTGAGTTCCGTGAAGGAGAAGAGATCATGGTAAACGACCCCACTGAAAGAGTGTTTGTTTGATGGAAACTGTGTGATCTGGCTGGCATACAGTGTCCAGTTAACAGCAGCAGGATAGTTAGGAGAGAGACGTGGGCGTGAAGTCAGTTCTGCCACCAGAAGGTGACCATTATCCATTTCAGTATTGTAGTAATATGCTCTTGGACCATCTGGGGCATAAATACCACTCCCTGCAAACACATAAGATCAGAAAGTTTCTAACCTGAAAGCAAATATATGGGACAGGTAATCAATAGTGACTAATTATATATGTGCAAAATTTAAATCTAACATCTACAAGATTGTCTTGAAACTAAGTTGAGCCTTCACAGACTACAGTCTTAATCCAATGTTTTTTTGCCATCAATGGAAACTAGACCAAACTCTGATGTTTTGTGTATTATAAGTGACAAGATTAGTGTTCTGATTATCCTTGATTTAAATGGCTGAAGTTGAGTTCGTCCTTGAGTTCAATTGCATTAGAAATCAGTAATTCTGATTAAAATGGTTGGTATCATTGTCAAATCAAAAAAATTCTGTAAGGAAAAGACATTACCAAAATTCAAATCTTTATGCAAGTGTTTTGCATAAATAGAGAAATCTTTAAAGCCCAGAATAAAACCTATTCATGAAGAATATGAGTTATATGACATAGGGTCATCAACAACTGAGAACTAAAGGAATGGCTCACATCTTTTATTTGGGTGACAAAGTTTAGAGCTACATTTTAGCAGTAAGTTTCTCTCAGTTCTGCACACAAAATTTGTGCTTGACTTCCAGCATCTGCTCAGAAAAAATATACAGTGAAAACAAAGCCTGCAAAGAAAATGTGAGACACAAGGTCTCCAGGCCAGAAGTACTATTTGCAGAACTCACAAAAACATTTTTCAGAGTTAGGGTTCCATCTAGTGGAGCAAAAACACATTTTGGCTCTTCACATGGCCAAAACACCAATAAACACCAGGGTCAGAAGATGAAGAATAATATCATAAACTCCCAGGACTGATTATTTAAAAAGACTAGAGGTATTGTAGTCAACTTAAGCATTTCCAAGTTCTCACATGGCACATTTTTATTTCCTTTATATCAAGAACTTTACAAGTTCTCATGTCCTAATCCTGTTAACACGAGTATACATGCTTAAAACTGATGGGAATTTCTGCTCAGGTCAGCTGCACTACACAGATACAAATGCTGCCCACAAGAATGAGGATCAATTAGAGCAATATCACACTACCTGTCATATCTAAAGTGGAGTTGTGCGTATTTGCTGAAAGGAAGTTGACCCTCATTCCCATGGCCCATGCTGAGTGAAACTGGATGGCTGACAACAGTGGAAGGGTGTTCACCCAAGCAGTTGGGAACAGAATGGTGTCAACCTGAAATCTACTTGCCAAGACCACAGCTGGGTCATGGTAGAGTACATCTGCACAAGTGAAAATGCCAAAGTAGCCAAAGGATGTATTGAAAGTCACAAATCCTGGATCCTTGGGGTAATTAAACTGTTTCTCCGTCACAAAAAGGTTGTACTGCTCATGGAAAAGAAAAAAAAAGAACAGACAAAATAAAATATTAGAAAATAAATCAAACCATTTGAGTTAAATGAACATTGAATAATTCCCATAAACACAAGTAATGGAGAATAATTTGTGAATGTGCTATATGTTAATTTCAAACAGGAGAACTCATACCACTGCAAGAGAAGTCAACCATAAATACTTGTTGCTTCTGATTTATACCAGGGGACTTGTATCTAGTTCTAGTTATTTAGGATGTTAATGTTTAAATATCTTATGTGCCACTTCCTACTGAGATGCAGTAAAAACAGAGGGTTTATTGAGCTTTACTTTTCATTTAATTACCTGCTTTTAAATTTAGAATAGTGGCAGTAGCTTCCACCCGCCTTTGGACACTTGGTCTGTTATGACACTATGTAGAAATACATTTAAGCCCAGGAAGCAGCTTCTGTTTCCCATCTTTAATCTCCTGAGAATTGTGCACTTACTGAACATTGTAAAATTCTCTCACCTTGTGGTAACGAGCCACTAGTTTTCCTTCTGAGTCAAAGACTACGTTGGTATTGTACTGATAGTGGCCATCCCTTGGGCACCTCGGATCACTAGAATTACAGGGTTTCTTGTCTCCCATATTTGCAACAACATAGATGGAGTTATTCCTCGCCAGACAGCTCAGTCTTTCAAGCACAGGTGAGGGAGCAAACCTAATCAGCAGGGAAGGAAGACAGAAGCAAAACATCAAAACCATTCATCCAAAAAAAATTCCAATGTTAAGACTACAGATCACCAGACTGATAGGTCTAAGTTAGCTGTATCTAAAAGGAGACTCTTGTTTTCTGTTACTTGACAGAATGTACAGATTTGTGCTTCAGAGCTTAGCAGCTGAAATGCTCCCATCATATCACATTAACTGAGGAATGCAGGGGCTTCCTTGCAGTGGAAGCAAATCTTCACACCTTCAAGTCTCTGTTCTGCCAGTATGTGGCACAGCACTGAAGTTACACCCACACATGGGCTAATCTCAGCCATTCTGCTCCAGCTCTCTGTGTGGCTCATGTGCTGAGGTAGCTTAGGATTCTTTTCTTCTGTGGTGTATTTTGTTACCTGTCTACTGCAGATTCAAAAAAATGGTGTAATTTATTAAGGAAAATTACAGAAAAAAAAGGCTACCATAACATGATTCGAAAATGTAAGTTTTAAATTGTGCAGTACATTCTCTCAGTAGTAGCTGTTATTCACAAATATTCCTAATATTCCCACATCTTAAACATTTTTTACAACAAGCACAGAATATCTTACTGAAATGTAGATTCTGTGTATTTGTTTTTTTCTGTTAAATAAATCTCAACCTTCCTGGTATACTAACTAAAATAGAAAGAATTAGAGTGAGAAAAAATGGCAGAGAAAAATAATGAAGAAAGATATCTGGAGCTATTTATGGCAACTACATGATGTCTTAACTTGGCTTCATTTCACAGAACTTGTTCCAAGACATTTAAAATTATCAACAACCACCCCTAGCTGTCTTTCCCTTCAGATTGCTCCCCATGTATAATAGGGATGATACCTTCCAGGATGGGCACATGGAATCCAGTCCACCTGTGGGTCTGGGATATCCTCAAGATAAGGGTATATTGTTTCTCTTGTGAAGACCCATCCGTAAATGCCATCTTCAGGAGTCACAATGATATGGGCACCCTGGTACCAACATACAAACACTATTAAGACAACAAAAATGGTCAGTACTTACTCAAATGAATGTCTCTAATGAAATTGTAATACCTGTCTGGCTGCTTCCTTGATGGCTGCTTCCAAAATTGCAATATTTTTCTCCGTCATCATCAAGGCCTCCTCAGGAGAAACGGGCACTTCAGTGTCCTCTGACAAGACCACGTTGTGCTCATAGACAGCTGCAACATAGGTGTCCAGGGCACAGGCCTCCAAAGCACACAGCACCAAAAGCACAGCAGAGGCACAGGTTTTAGGAAGCCCCATGTCTGGAGCCTGGAAATCACCCAAGAGAGGCTGCAGGCAGGCATAGGCAGGGGGCTTTACAAAGAGGAAGTCTTGTCCAAAACCTGGGAATTCCCCAGGGTGGCTGAAAGCTGACACCCATGTAATCACCCTGTCCAGAAAGGCTCTGTATCAAAGGCAAGAGTGCTGCCACCATTGAGCAATTCTGCCTTACACTGTGGCAGGGAAGTCAGCACTGTGCTGCAGCCAAAGAAATGCAATCACCTGCCAGACCTGTGAGTCAGCAAGGCGTGGCACTGCTGTAGTGACAGAGCTCGAGGCAAGCCTGAGACCCAGCAGGGAAACAACTTTGGGAAATCTCAGCAGAGACCAGCACTGCCCAAACCTAAGGGTGCAGGCACAGCCGTGGGAGCCCGTGTGGCAGATGATCCCAAGCTCAGTGCTGCCACAGGGGCTCCTGCTCAGGGCTGCCCTGGTCCAACCAATTGTAATCTGGCTATACCTGGCACAGTCTCTGCTCAATGCACAATGCACAATGCACTACTGCACAATGAACTTCTACAGCTGTGTCAGGAGTGGCAGGTGGGTATCTAGACCTGCCACTGCATGAAACAAGCACAGCACTAACCAGGGGGGTGGCTTAGCTTCCAACAGTAGACCCCAATGCTTTGTTAATTAGAGGGGTTGGTTAAGCCTGTCTAGTTTCTACTGGTGGTCTAGTGCAGTTCCCACCTTGCAGGGCAGCTCAATAATTTCAGTGACATTTGTGCTCTTCTTGGTCTTCTGGCCCCTCTTAAGCCCTAACTGCCCATATCAGATAAGTGAACAAGTCATTGCACAAAATGAGCCAATTAAGTCTCATGTTTAGAGATCTGTATCTTGCATCCAAATCTAGTCCTCTCAGTTCCTTCTCACCTGGCTCATCATCAGCACTGGCATGGTCAGCATTTCCTAGTAAGTTGAGGCGTACATTCCTGGTTTCAGGAAAGTCTAACATCTGACACAAAAAGGAAAGGAAGCTTGTTCCATAGGGAAGCCTGCCCTTTGGTAGCCTGAAGTTTCACAGCTCAGTTGGCTTCTACACCAGTTGTTCTTGCTAATCCAAAAGAGCTTTGTCAGAGAAGGAGTATTTCTTAGGTAAAATCCAGGAACTATTCACAAAAGAAACTGATAGGAAATTGCTAGGACAGACCACTTTTCTTATTCGTGGGAGAGAATCCCTTCTAGAAGCCACTTATGAGCTCAAGGATAAACTAAAAGACTTTTGTCACAACCAAGGTCAAGAAGTCTAGTGTGAGTTTGTCAGGAGTGTCCTTGTCTCAGTTCCCCTTGAATAGCTTTAGCTGAGCACCTGGAAAAGGTGAGGGCAAGGAAATGTGTGTGGGTTTTTTCCCACAGTAGCCCTCGATTCTTGATAAATTTGCCGTTGCAGAAGCAATTAGTACAAACATTCCAGCTAGTATTTATTAGCAAAATAAATTTCACAATCACCAAGCTGAGTCTTCATACATAATACAAACACACATTTATCTGTGTGTACGTATACCAATGTATACACAAGGTACCAAGTCTCCTCCAGAACTAAAGATCAGTTGGTTTTGTGTAGACATGGCAACTTTTCTCTTTGTTACTTTTGCCTCTCATTTTCCAGCATTCTCAAGATAACACAAGTGTTGGTAGACAAGAAATATTTTAGACTCTTGTCTAAGAAAATTTACAAAACTTAGGAAAAAAGTTGCTTTATTGAAAACTATATTGTGCTTAGTCCTTTATTATTTCAAATTCTGTTTTTACAAGAAAATGAACTTCCTTTAAAAATGTATAGAAAATGATGGTTGCAAAATAGTAGGTTTACCCAAGAGTAATGCATAGCACTCACAAATATGGAAATTGGACACAGGAAAACACATCTTTTCACATAGAGTGGTGCACTGTACATGGAACACAATTAAACAAGCTGACAGCTGAGGGTTACTCATCACTTAGGAGAACTTCCAAAAGAAAGGCAGTCATTGTTTAGTGTTTCAAAACAGTAATGCCTCTACAATTAAACCACAACTGGTTATTCACTAAGGGATCATGTCCCAGCTCCAAAATAATGAAGCACTGTTAAGTCCAGTCACCTCAATACTAGGTTAAACCACAACAGCAAACAGAGAATTGAAAGTATGTCTGGCTATGTTTCATTGCCTATTAGGCAAGTCCTTTCTTCATTATCACCAGGAGGATTTTGCAGGCTGGAACTGGAACTGTTTGCATAAGGAAAAGAAGAGGAGAGATAACACAGATTTTATATTATCTAGATACTTCTTTGTGATACAAACATAATAAGCAAAAAAGCACATTACATGCAAAGAGCTACATGTATCACTGGATTTGGTTCCCTATTACTGCACAGAACCTTGTACTGTTCATTCCTATGATCATACAATGGTTCAGATTGAAAGGGACCTTTAAAGGACAGACAGTCCAGCTACCCTGCCACGAGTAGGAACATCTTAAACTAGACCAAGTTGCTCAGAGCCATGTCCTCTCTGGGCCTGAATGTTTCCAGGGATGAGGCATCCACTACCTCTCTGGGCATCTGGGTCCAGTGTTTCACTACCCTCATCATAACTTTTTTTCCTCATATCTAGTCTTCCTTCTATCTACCTTCTTTTAGTTGTTGGTGAGGATACAAACAAGTATCCCAAGGTAGACCCCTGAGGGGACTCATCACTGGTCTGTGTCTGGACATTGAGCCATTGACCACTGCTCTCTGCATGCGACCATCCAACCAGTTCCAGCTCACAGACACCCTCCTGGAGGAAGGTAGTTTGGAAGTTAATGCCGTGGTTTGCTCATTAATGCCATGGTCCTGCTGCTTGTATAGAATAGGCATTGCCTGGTTTAGTTTTCCATTTAGGTCAGTAGGGATTTGGGAAACCATACAGACAAATTATTTAAGCAATATTTACAGTGCTCAACTTATCATTCATTATTAGGTTCCTAATGAGGAAAAAAATGCAAGCACAGATTTGAAAGGTTATCTTTATATGATTGCAAGCAAAATAAAGAAAAAATATCTCAGCATACCTTTTCCTTGTTGCCTCAATGGTATAAAATATTCCAGTTGCAAAACCCTTTGAGGAAACAGTCAGTTACAATTGTAATAATTATAACAACCTTATGCAGTAGCTCATAACTGCAATAGATATAAAAAAAAAATATGCAATTACTTACACTTAACAGTGGCCATCCTCCTTGGATGGCTGCAGCCCACTCAAAACCCAGCTCTTCATTTAGAAATCCTCCCAGAATTGGACCTACAAATGCCCTGCATCAAATCAAAATCAGATACTGGCATCCCAAACAAAAAGGATAACATATTGTATTCTCAGTGAACTGTTTCATTGGGTTTTGTGGCCTTCTTTGATAGACTCTCATCTTTGATGAGAAAGAGGTTTTCTTCCACAGACCTAACTTTCCTAAAATCCACAATAAGTATGAATTTGTTGTTTGCCAAGGCCCCAGTAAATCTAATTACCTCCTCATCTGGAAACATGATCCACAGCAGAAAGCTGAATGCAGTGTTTTTCAGTAGAGAGACCCTATTAAGGACCATGCTCTAAGAAAACATCTACACTGATCAATTCTATCATAAGAGAAATTCAAAGTCACATCCCTCATAACACAAAGTCTCTGATGAAGGTCTGATGAATATAGGCAGGTGGGGAGGCACATTGTGACAGACACAGTCACTACAAGGTTGAGCTGTGTGTAACTGCCCTGCACCTTTATGCCTGTCTAAAAATACACGTTTTAAAGGTCATGCAGCTGCTGTCTCTTTATGAAAGGTCTTACATGATATGGACCCTCACTACAGAAAGGGACAAAACTGTGTAAAAGTAGAGAGACTTCCTGGAAGCAAGTTACATTATAAAACCAGGCTTGATAGCAGCATAAATGTGGGGTTTGCTAACTTTATACTACCTCTGTCTATACTGAACCCTGTACCAAATAAACAAGACTGCTAGACAGTTGGATCTTGGAAAAAAAAGTGGTGCTAATTTGTGCCACTGAAACATACCTGCAGCCACAGGTACGTAGAGGACTACAAGGACAGGTAAAAAATATCCTGTAAGTGGCTGCCAATAGGGGCACTCTGTCACTTCCCTCTGAGGTGACAGCTCTGAAAGGTCACTCAGTAGGCAGCACCTTTCACTTATTTCTGTGACGATGACCCTGAGTAATAAACACACACACATTCTGCTAAGTTATGCAAACATAGACCTTAAATAATTGCTGTGGCTGAAAAAGAAGAGAAGATCTACCCTAAGCTATCCCAGACAAAGGGAGGAAATGTGGAAAATGGAAGGAGGAAAACAGAATTAGACAGGAGCAGACATCTAGCTCACTCCATGTGGGTGGGCTTAGCTTTCTAAAGAATTAAGGTCCACATCTCTCTGTATTGAGTATTAGATATTTTAGTGACAAGAACAGAAGTGCAAGCAAACATCCACTTAATCACTGCAGTTTTTTGATACACAGAACAATATGTTTCAAGAAAGACAAGTTCAGAGCATTGTCAAAACAAAAGTTTTACCTTTTGTTGGGTAAAAAGCTTTGTTTTAAGATGTCTACCAGGCACCTGTCAAGCAAGAATCTTTTGAATCAAGGCCAACACAGTGACAGCCAGGTTTCCATGTGGCAATAGTATGGAACAGTATGAACTCTCATAGCTTACAAAAAGGAGTATACTTACCCAAGGGACCACATGGCATTGAAGAGCCCAGACACCAGTCCCAGAAGATTCAGACCTTCTTCAAATCCATTCTCACTGCAGAAAGACCAGTTAGAGTAGTACAATACATACTATGTGGCCTAGTACTGTCTGTGGCCTTCCCCTATAGATTTCTTCCCCTCCTTTTAATTTGCATACCACATAAATAGTTAACAACAAAAAGTGTACAGTAGAATGTCTGTTTACCTAGTACTTTCACCTTTGCTGCCTCTCTAGTCCTCACCTCTGACTCCTCCCAGGTAAGATCACACCATCATACTGATTCCCCATGTTTCATGTGGCAAGTGTAACACTGTGACAGGTGGCTTTTCAGAAGCAAAGACCTTGTTCCAAAAGGAACATACTAATAAGAGCAAATCAAGACCCTTGTAGATCATTACTGGGGTACACATTTACAAAGTTATACTGGGAGGATAAAGACTGGGGTGCTTAGTCAGAAAAATATAAGACAATAGAGTAGTTGAAGCATTTAAGTGTTACTATCTATCTGCCTTTGCCTCAAAAAAGAGTAAAAAAGCCACACTTCATATTCACCCCTGCAAAAACAGTTGCAGGTTTCTAGCATCAGTAGCATGAAAGAAGGGTTGGACTGAGTTACTTACTGTGCACATTGCAGGATCTCTGGAAACACTGGGATAGCACTCATGGCAAGGGAAAAGCCAAGCAAAACCAACACTAGCACAAACATCCACAGCTGACTGAAAGAGAGGCATTTACAAGAAGTTAGCTGCTGAAGTCTCTTTCCAAGTAGGGACTTCATATGACTGAAGGCTGTTATGTCAGCTCTCCCTGACTTATCAGAAAACTATGTGTCTTGAAGCCAATATTAAGACTTGAAAAACCCAGTTCTATGCTTTAAAAAAAGACTTTGTAAAAGAATATGAAAAACACATGTTCAAATGATGTATTTTCTTATCAAATGCAGTTCATTTTATGAGGCATATATAAGGAAGAGGTAGGCAGATGAGGTTAACTCAGCAATGCCTATGTGCAAGCACCAGACTTGGTTTCTTGGAGAAGTGAAGGATTTTGAACTTAAAATTTTGTAGCCTAATATATTACAACCAAATAGACCTAGCTAAAGAATTTTGAAGACTTTACTGATTTCTTTTTCTCCCTAGCTCAAATGTATCACTGCACCAGTTTCAAATCTATGATCTTTAAAAATTAGCAACCTAGGAGTTCTATGCATTAAGCTTATTATCACCTTTAACAGAGTATCTAACCTAGGACAAAAGGACTGTATAGTGTTTTGTAAATGTAGCAGAATGTTTTGCTGTGAATTAACTTGAGAAATATGGCATTGAAGCATTCAGGTGCAATTGACATTGCCTTTACTTTGCTCATGAGAAAAAGCTATAATCTGTCACTTTTCTCAATAGGCTATATACAGAGAGAAGTAAAATCAGTACTGCTGCACAGTCATGCAAATAAACCCCATAGTGTAAAAACACTGATGAAATAGAAAAAATTGAAAAGACAAAACGAGAACTTTGTTTTGCTGAACTGGAAATGCCACAAAACTGGGAGGGAAGAAAAATGAAAAGCAACATTCTTCCTACCATACACATTAACATGAACACAGTAACAGTAGAAAGCAAAATAAAAGGATCTAGTTTATGAAGCTGTGAAATCTCCATTTTCAGATGCTTTCACTGCTTTACATTCACAGTCTCATGCTAGACATCAAAAAAACCACCATGTTTTGAGGTCAAAGGCAAAAACAAATCTGTTTCATGGTCAGAGGTGCTAATTACAGACTATGGACCTATATGACTATGGTTGTAAACATCATATAAGGGGACAGGCTCAGGCAGAGGCAGTACCTTTCAATGTGCAGTATGGGAGCAGGTCCTAGCATGAAAAAGCACGCTGCTGTCATTAAGTCTCCAGATAGCAGCAGCCACTTCCTGATGTACTGTGTAAGAAAAGGAAAAGTTATGCAATTTAAAATTGGGAATTTGTCATGCATATCAAAAACCAATAAATTCATGTTTCCTCACCCCAGATGCAATTACTAGCAGCAGTAGTTTAATACAGAGATTTCAGAATACTGAGCAATGGTCCTTCTTGATTAGAAAAGTATTTTAGGTCTTAGTCTTCTTTAATATAAGAAATACCATGTAGCATTTCATGATGAACTCTAAGTTCCCTCCAACCCTACGATCCTATGTAATTCTCATGTACAAAGGGTATTACTAGTTTGTGTCAGGAAAAAAGTGTCACAAAACTGTCACTGGCCTTCAGAGACAGCATTCGAAGTGTAGGTTCTCTTGATCAATTAGCACTGGCTGTCAAACAAGCAGTTTTAGGTGTACCACTGTCAAAGTCTCTTTTATGGTGCTGTTAAGAGCTAAAGGACCAGGCTAAAGGATAGGCAGCCAGTGTGCTAATCTAATTTGGATATTACACTTTTTAGGAGATAAAGTCAATACAGCTAACCAGAACATCTTTACTACTCTTTTCAAAAGCTAATAAAATTAGATGTGGTTAAAAGCATGAACAACTGGGACATATTTTCCCACTCTCTATTCCATATTGCCTGGAAAAAGATTGTTCTTAGTTCACTAAAAAATCTCAGCACGCTTCCGATGTCCTTTACTGACTTGGACATTCTTAAATTATGCTGGACCTTGCAAAAGAGACCTCCCACATGGCAGTAATGGGTGCATATGCAAGAGCTTGAAAGGCAGATCCCTTTACAAGACCAGGCCTACATCCATTGTTTGAGTATGAGATTTTCTCCACCTTTAAGTAAAAGCACAGAGTGCTTTAGTAACCCTTCACACACAGCAGGGTAGGACTCACCGGCAGTTTGTCGCTTGCAAGTCCGAGGAGGGGAGAAGACAGGGAGTATGAGAGTGCCAAACCAAGGAACACCAAGCCTACATAACCAGCTGGGAGTCTGAACTATGGAAAGGAAGACAAATAAAATAAAAACCAAGACAAACCATATGTGCTATATTCATTGAAGAACAATCCAAGAATTATATATAAAGTCAAAATACTGAAATGTGCAATTTTAAGCGTTTTACTGATACCATACAGAGGTTTCTCAAGTATTTGAAATCATCCAGAGAGCTTCAGTTTCATTGCTTTCAGCAACAGTTTTATGTGTGGAGTAGTGGAAACACCTGACACAACTGTACTCATATAAAGCCTAAATAATGTCAGGAGGAAACACTATGCAATGTCCCCTCCACCAGCACACTGGATTCTAACATGACAGCTCAACACACTTGAAACAGACACTTGAGGCACTGAAATTTCAATGGCCTTAGTCTCTACTCTCCAGTATTTAGTTTTATTTGCATTAGAAAAGCCCAAGTACTGCATTCATCCACTGTTAAATCAGCACATCTTAAAAGTAAGTAGTGCCATAAAACTCAACTCCAACTTTTCAACCAAAGGGTGATTTTTATGAGAATAAATAAGAGGTTTTATGAGAATAAATAAGAGGTTTTATGCCAATGCCCTGAGGCCCATATTTTCCTAATGCAGACACGCATTTCTGTATTGAAACAAAATGTGAAATGGATCAGAAACATACTAGTCTCTCAAATGGATGCCTTAACTAAGAGTTAGAAGGTATTCCAAGATGTTTCATGTGGCATAGACTACATAAATATTCACTATTTCCTTGGCAATACATGCAAGTACATGATAATAACTCTAATTTAGTGGTTAGAATACATGACAAGAGGACCAGAGCCCTTTCACAGCAAGTATCTGCTAGCACAGAGCAGAGGGAAAGCAGAAGAGCCAAAGAAGCACACAGATTCTACAGTGGGATAATTTCAGGTCCCTCCTGGGAAATGTAAGATGTACATTCACATCTTCATTGATGAAAGAGGTTAACATCAAGTCCCCTCCATCCTGGATAAGTGCTCTAAGTACAGACTAGGCAGATAAAAAGTAGCACAGCTATCGGTGAAACACTATCCCTTGGAAAAACAATTCATAAATAAAGCACTCAAACATCATTGTTTAATTTCACATAGGAACAGAATCTTGAACTGCTTACTTCAAATCCATTATTTAAAACACTACTGGGAAAATAAATAAATAAATAAGCATTAAAATAAATTAAAATGTAAATAAAATGGCATTTGTCTGTTTAAGGAGTGAGTGAAGAAGTGAGCTGGCAGGTTACACAGTTGCAATTAGTTTAATTTTAGCAATGCTGTTAGAGAATGCAGAGCTGAGACATCACTTCAGGGAAAGCAAAGGTTCACATCAAGAGATGTACACTGTCAGTGACTGCAGCAGCTTTCAAGAATTTGATTTCAGGAAGGTAGAAGAAGTCCCCTTTGTACAAAATCAGTTTCTATGCCCCATTCAGAGATAGTATTTTGCAGCCAAAAGACATTTAAGTGGAGAAAGTCCATTTTTAAAAGCTTATTCTCAAAGTTATCAAGACCCAGCAGGAAGAGATGGTGCAATGAATATTGACTTGTCAGTACTGTGGAAATCAAATTATTTGGAATTGATATAACTAATAATTAGCTAAAGCCCTGTTATTTGGATAAAGCTCAATTTTGTTTAGGATATTTACATTTATAACCAGTTATTTACTATTTACTAAGTCAGACTTCACTGTTAGCAGGACTTACTTTTTTTAGGGTAAAGAGAGATATTGTGGGATCCAAAAAACCCAAGCATGCACTTAGAGAAAATATAGTGAGACAGAGTATTAAGACTTTTGGCAGAAGAATAAGCTTCCAAAAGGATTCCTTCCTAGGAGATGAATCTGTTTTAATACAAAAGGGGGGAAAAATCATATTATTTTCAGAAGCATAAGCTCATGATTTATCTTCTTGCTTTAGAGAATAAATAGTATTTCCCTTTTTCTGTTTCTCTTACTCCTGTTACACAACGAATGAATGTCAACAGTAGATTATTATGTGCTGTACTATTTTTATAGTAAAAACCAAAATTTCATAGGTGAAATACAGTACATAATTTAGATTCCAACACCACAAATCCCCAACATGAAAAGAACTAAAGCATGTATTACTCGAATTATGTGAAAGAAGTATTTGCTTTTCTGCTAGGAGTTATTCAATGAAATCCTTGTGGATATGTCTCAGCTTGATACACAAACACATACATGAACAATTCATATCCAATCAAAGATACATGCATGGAGAGTATGATGAAAAGATTGCTATCTATCAATTAAGATCTGTCCTATTTTTTAAGTGACTAATTGAACTCAAACATGTTTGATTTGTACTCCAGGACACTTCTTTCAGATGTCATGGTTATGTGGCAATTTTAAATCAGGCCCCCTTCCTGATGCTGTTTTTCCTTCACTACCTGAATGTGGTCTCAAAGTATACACAGAACTAAAAGTTCAAGCATTAGCACCCACCAGCTCAGAGCTAACATTTATGTAACATACTTTCAAATTGGCAGCAATATCATGACAATTTCAGAGCTTGGGAAGATCAAGGGGGAAAGCCAGAAGTAGCAACACATGGTTAATCATTGCTGGTTTCTTCTAAAAGCCAATATACTTGAAGTTATTCTCTATATTATATGGTTTTCATATTAAAGGATAAAAAAAATTAAAGAAGCATTTCAAAGTTACTATTTTTTTTCTAGAAAAGAATAACATAACTGTAACCTTGTAATTACAGTCTTGTGTGAGGACTTATCTTTAAGGTAGCATTCTGTCCAAGCAGGACCATCTAAAATTTAATAGATTTATATGACCTCCAGCACTTCATTAAACCCCTCATTTATTAATTTTAACACTCTTTCATGTTAATCAGATCCTGCATTTTTCAGTACAAATAAGCANTCCAAGCAGGACCATCTAAAATTTAATAGATTTATATGACCTCCAGCACTTCATTAAACCCCTCATTTATTAATTTTAACACTCTTTCATGTTAATCAGATCCTGCATTTTTCAGTACAAATAAGCATTTTTTTTTTTTAGTTTTCCTCACCACTGTTACCTCCTCAAACATGTTGAGTTTTCCTGTTTTAGGCAAAATCTGTCTCCAGCTTTCTTTCAACTAGATGCAATGACAAACCTATATGAAGCAGACACAATGGTCCTTTACAAGCCCTGAATCTAAGACAAAAGAAAACAAAAATATATCTCAGTTCACTTCCATACAGAGTTCCTAGTGTTTGCAGAAATGAGGAGTGGTATTCATTCCAGGCCATCTCATGAACTTAGGTTAGCATTAAACATGGGCCTGATCAAGATGGTCAGTTTTGCCCTCTGACTTAGATTAGACTCCAGAAGTGGACACTTTTTAAAAGACAATTAAATACATGACAAGTTAAGGTGAGTGAAGGAAGCAGGTAGAAAGATGCTTACCATATTTTGGCAAAATGCACATGTTCACAGGCACGAAAGCCAACACTATGCATCCCACTGTGATGAAAGGGACCTCATAACCAAATGATTGATACAAAAAGCCACCCAAAGGTGGGCCCAGCACCAGTCCGAGTCCTGAAAAAATTTCAAGGCTGCCCTAAAGGATGAAAAAGCAAGCAGAAAGGAAGTCAGCATGGTGAGAAAATACAATGCAACACGAAAAAGCAAGCCATGTGTCTAACAAGCAGCACAACATAGCCAGGGCAGTAAAAAGCAAGACACTGTATCTCTAGAACAAGAGCTAGTAGTGACCTTCCCAGGAGGGGATAGCAAAAGGAATTCCACAGTTATCTGTGTGACAGCCACAACCTCTCTTGCTTTGCTAAAGAGAACCACCTGTACTTTAGCAAAGTGGCTTACCACTCTGCTGTCACCTAACAGATCTCAGTCTTGAGGCAAGACAAATGCTCCAGTGCGAGAAAGCATCCACAGGACAACTCAGGCTGAAGGGATCACATCTCCCACCTGCCATTACACTCCAGCCTGAGAGAAAGGATCTAAACAAACCTACTCAGATGGGATCTTTATCTCATGGGATGAAGTACATGTGCCAAGTTAAAGCTTTCTCTTCATAAAGAACTGTTTGGATTCACTCCCTAGGGGCAGGAAAAAATAATGAAATTGCAACGGAGATAACTCAGATTGATTTGGATATAATTCCATAATCTGATATCTTTTATAAGATACTAATTTGTAAAAGGACAGTAATACAGTTATATCTCATGCTACAATGTCATGCTACACCTCAAAATCCCAACTAAAAAGAGTAATATCTCTGGTTGAAATGAATTGTTGATCGTTAGAAATACTGCCCTCCAGATTTCAAGAAATTCTCTCTCTCATCTTCTCATACATAACTTCCACCACCAGATTAGAAAAATTAAGTGAAAATTTGTTTCCAGTTTTGCATCTTTTAGTCATTTAAATCAACACTATTTGAATTAATTTATCAGGTTTTCTAATCAATACACATGGATCCTTACTGTCCATGTAGAAGTAGTCACTAAAAGCTGTACTAGTATTTTATTAGTGTTTTGTCTGATTTTCACTGAAGAGATAACTAGTGCCACTAATGGTCAGCTGTCTTCAAAGCAGAGGCAACTAATATATACTGCTTAATTTATATCTAACCAGTTATGCTAAGGCCTAAACTCCTTCTAGCACTGTGATTCTACATCACAAACAAAACATTATGTGATGATTTCAAATACGCCTGCATATGAGACAACAGATTTTGTTCTCCTGGTTTCAGGCTGCCCACTGGCAATTTGTCATACTGCTGGTACTCAGCTGTAACACTGCTTTTTGAACTTACCAGAACAGTAGCTATATTAGTGGGAAATGCCTTTGCAAGGATTGAGAAGGATGCTGTAATTGCTGCAGCAAAACCTATTGCATCAATTGTTCTTACTAAAAAGCAGAAACCGATGAACATTGGTCCACTTGGCACCTTGTCCAGCATTCTGGAAAACAAAAATCCCAACAGTAAATTGGACCTCTCTCAGGATGGAAGAAGCCCTCTACTAAAGGCCCTAGAGCATCATTTCTTACTCCTTAAAGGACACAATTACAAGACACTCAATGCCTTCTATTACCACTTATCTTTTAACCACATCAGTGAAATCATTCAAACTCTACCAAACTATTTTTGGCAGCTTTCTCCTTTCCCCCTTTGTTTGGCAGTGAAAAGAGCATGAAAACCGTAACCTGTGAAAAACTCCAATGCCACCTTTGTTGTATTTCATAGCTTCTCCAAGCACCTGTGCAAGGAGTCTGGTGCAATGTGCTTGAACTAACTAATAAGAGATTCCTTCATTGTTAATAAAGCATTTATTTTGCTAAAATGAGTGACTTAGCCTCTTCACCTGCCAGGCAAAGCTTCCCATTTAAGCCCAGTATTTTTAAGAAAAGAATAATTAAAACATTATGTAGAAATAGTTCTCTTATTGCTGTGTTTTGAGAGGCTTCTCGCTGTCCATGAACTATAGTACTTTTTAAATATACAGAACCTACTTCCTCTGTTTTCAAAGTAGTAAAAGGACTCTGAAACTTAGTGAAAGGGAGAAGTGTTTGTTCTGCTTTACAAGGAGTAGATAAAAATTAAAGATATAAGAAGTTAGATGACCTAACCAACACACAAAAGATACCCAAGAGTTTCTACTTTTGTTTTGTGTCTATCTTTTCATATAAATGAAAATGATCAGAAGACAAATGCAACAAAACCAAGCAACAGAAATTACTTACCCAAACAGAATGGTCACACATCCTGAAACAAACATCCCTGCCACAAACATGAATTTTGCTCCAATTTGTGAAAGCTGTAAATTAAATATCATTTTTGCATGGTAATATTTCAAGGAAAGATCAAAAATTTTCAACATAAGTTACTGTTAAGAAATCAGAAAATTATGGGAACTTTATAGCCCCTGTAGCTAAAATATCTGGAAACACTGCACCTCCTGGTGTGCCTTCATTCAATACTGACCTAAAATACTCTAAATGGTTAAGTGATTTAACCCAGCTTTAGAAAGGTAAGACAATGCTGCAGTTAACTATTTCACAGCAGCATACTGCAGCTTCTTACAGCAGCATTCCTCATTATAAACAAGCAGAAAGTTTGTTTCCAAACCTCCCCTCCAGCACCATCATTGAGGCAAGGCCAGCAATACCTGTCACATATCTGGCTAGCGAGAGTTGATGCAAGCTGATTTTTAGGCAAATTTATCACAACCTTTAACAGCAGAAAGCTTTGGCATGGGAAGCATGGTAATTTCAGGCCTCCCCATTCATTACCAGGGAAGGACCACACCTTTCTTCATTTCAGACTCTATCACCAGAGTGAAGGACAATGGGGTAAGTTTGCCATTAAGCAAACTCGATCCTGCCACAAAACACAACTGAGCTTCTTATTCCATGCTGCAACTTCCCCTAAGGACAACAGGTATTTCAGGCTCCTTTTTTGGACAAAGTCCCTGCCTTTCAGCCATTATGACTAAACCCCATATTTTGCTGAGTTTCACTGAAAGCCTCAGGATCTCTGCTGCCTGTGCAGGTCTATTGATGCTCACTTCAGCTGTCTGCAGTGAGGATGGCACGCTCACCCTCTCCTCTTTAACTTAGTAATGGCACTTGTGTGACACTTCATGAGCCACCTCAGCACCAGAAAAAACCAGGGTCAGCATAGGGTCAGCAAAGAGGCTGCCCAGCCAAAGACAGAGATGATTTTGACTCTGCAGCAGCTCCAGCTGAGGGAATGATCCTGAGCAGTCCTAGCCAATAATGCATAGACAGCAGTGCTCCAGCACACAAACAAACAAACATTTATATAATTTATTTGTGGTTTCTCCAACATGAGAAAATCCTGAATCTGTAGGAAAGCTCAAGTTACAAGAACTGGAGATATTTCTCTCATATTGCTATAGAATAAAGTTGAAGGGGAAACTGAGTTAAGCAGCATAGAGTCATAATAGAAGGAAATGTTAAAAAAAAAACAAACGAACCAAAAAAAAACCCAAAAAAAGACAACATACCAGAAAAGAAGAAGAGGCGCAGCTAACTAAAGAAAAAACAAAACACCTTTAAGAATGTTGCCAAAGGCAAACAGAATACATAAGTAAGTGCAACAAATAGGAGACAAGTAGGAGAAAGGAGGTCATAGAAAGCAGAACTGATCAATAGATTAGGCTAAAGGAAACAGAACAGTTAACCAGAGAAATGAAACAGTTACATGTCCATTGCCCTATGCTACCCTCAGGAACAACAGAAGAGTACCGACAAGACTTAGATCACATTCAGACTGACTGGTCAGACTCCAGTTACTGCAGACACAAACGTGCAGGAGCAATACTGAAGAGACATCTCTTTTCTCAGCCTTGCAGAACTATCTTCATGTACCAACCTGTGTCATCACAGAAAAAAAGTTACAGCTTCAATTATACTTACATAATTTCCAAATATTAAAGAAGTCAAGAAATTGAACAAAGCAAAACATCCAAAAATCAGGCCAACAATGGTGTTACTGGCGCCTTTTTTTTCTGCCTGCAAAAAAGATCCCAACCATATAAAGATACAGTCAAATTCTTGAGGTGAATAACATTCATGCCTTGCACAGTTAAATCTGTTTAATTGTCTATTAATGCAGTTAGAAAGCAATTTCCCTTCTCAAAGGCAGTAGGGGCTCATAAGATAAAAACACATTTAAAGCCATGTTGCACTTCTAATATGTAATCAAGGGAAAAGCAATGTTAATTTGTCAGTGAATGGAAACATTGTGTTATTTGCTGAACATGTGGCCATATTATACAAAGGTGGCTTCAATGGTGTGCAAGAGCACTAGGTACAAAACTTTGATCCCTTGCACAGTGAAAGGGCAGTAAATGGAGGTATCTGTTATCTTCACTGTATCATTCTGCCCCATAACAAGCACCAGACAATTGTTTACTTATTTAGCTGACCAAATACACTGGGGCACAAGCAGTACATAGGAACATTGAGACAAAAAAATATTTCTTTGTAAACACTTGGTAACAATTTGGTCATGAGAGAAATTGACTTCTGCTGCAATGACACCATTACCACCGTTTTCATCCTATATTTAAACATTGTATTCATTCAACATAAGCAGAGATTTTTTTTTTCCTCTTCCTAGGTAAGGAAGTTAGCACAGCTAATGATGGCCCAGAATGAGTTTACAGTGGTAGCTATAATAAAAAGTCAATGAGTGGCTAGGGCACAGAAATGCAAGCAGGACATTAATCTCAGCTCTACAAAACTACTAGGCAACGCTGAGCAAAAAATTATTTCACTTGTCCACTTTAACTTTTATCTCCTCTCATTAGTTTGCTGCCTCCTCTGCAGTCACAGGGAAGATTAGTCCATGGACAAGGTCCAGGTCACCATTTTAGACACTGTAGCTACACCAGCACCATGCTATCACTGAATTCCCACAACTGAAAAGTCTTAGCTCAGAGCTTACAGCCAGCCATAAATATTCCATGAAGTTCAAGATACTTCTGGAAGTTTTAACATGCAAATAAGTAATGGAGAGAGTGGCTGACTAAGTTGCTTGCTTACCTCTGAAGGGAAAAAGGGTCCCAGGATTGAGTAGCATATCATTGAACTGAAGTTTATAGAAGCTGCTGCAACTATTATGAAAAGCTGTTCTCTGGTAAATCGTCTTGATTCCTCACCAACTGCATTTGACATGCCATCATCTAAAAATACACAATAAAAATAATAATAAAGTATTACAAGCTGTCATAGGGGAACAATTTACAAATCCGGTCGGAAAATTAAAACCCACGGGAAACCTGTACCCTCCCGGCTCTGTGAACGGAGTGAAGCCGTGCTGCTGCCTTTTGCCCCGCGCAGGAGCGCGGACTCGGCCGTGGGGCAGGGGCCGGCAGCCGCCCCTCAGCCCGTCCCGGAGGCGCTGGGGCTGCAGCCGGAGCTCCCCGCCGCGCTCCCGGCCCGACCCCGCGCCGTGCCCGCTGCACGTCAGCGG
>VZRX01003364.1:0-45692 GCA_013398075.1 Notiomystis cincta | reverse complement strand
AAAAAAGAGGCAAGATTTGTGGGATGTGAGCCCAGAAAGTTTAGTTCATGAGTAACCCCCAGTAAGGCTTGATAGTTCATTCTCTTCTAACCATGGCTGTCCATGCAAACACCTATGGACAGGGTCACTGGAAGAGAAACTGCTGGGGTCAAGAGCTACTTGAGATAATTTTCACTTGAAAAGATTAGCAGTTGATAACCCAAGCAACTCTGCAGCAGAACTGCTTATAGCAGAGACAGCCATCTGTCAGGGCCTGGAGATGCACCTCATTTAGCCAGCCTGGCTGCCCTTCACACAGTGAGAAGTGACCAAAAATTTCAGTAGTAATCAGCATATTGAATTTTTATGTTTGACACCAAGTACCAATTGCCTGGTCAGTAAGACTACAAAGGAAACACAATAAATTAGAAATGTATTCTTTTTATTAACTTTATGTTCAGAAAATGGTTGCCCATATCAGATGTGTATCACTCTTTGAGGATACTGAGGACCTATGTGTAAAATTCTGCATCCTAATAATAGCAAGCCACAGCAAAGATTTTAAAATATTTTAGACACAAAAATTTATAGGAAAGCAAAATAAAGGTAATCATAAATGAAAGTTGAAAAGTTAGAAGTTCAAAGAAGGCAAGGAGGACAGGAAAAAATAGTGGGTATAGCCAATCATTACAGTACCATGTGAAGAATGTAGTTAAATACAAAGCTTACTGTGCTTTTAAGTAGCCCAAAATAAACAGATGTACAAAGCCATTTCCAATTTTGATCATTTCCTTAAACATGTCTCTTCTACTGACTCATAGGAGTAATTTGAGGACAACAGTTCTAAGAGATGCTCCTATGGAAACACCTCCCTCATGCTGTTGCTTGCCATATATTTCAGATACAAAAGCAAAGCTATATGACAGTTACACCTTTCTTTCAGCATTAGTTTACATTAAAATTCCCTTTTCTCTAGACTATTGCTCTTTTTTTATGATCCACATGTTTAAATCTGATTAGATCTAGCAGTGACTGTTGATAACAACAAAAAGCAAATGCCAAGAAAAGGTAAAAAGTGCTTATAGCTGTGATGACTATCATCAAACAACTCAGATTCTGTAGAATTTAATGGCATTATTAAAAGCTGGTATTTCTAGTGACACAGACAAACAAGAAAATACACTGCCTTTCTAGTGCTGGTCTTAACTTCTTCTCTTTAGAAAAATGCAGCTTCTCTGTAAAACCTTTATTTTTAGTTTCTAGTCCTCCACAATCAGTGGAGAGAGACCGGCTTTTCCAGAAGGTTTTCAGAAGGTAGCAGCATACCACAGTTCTCCTACAAAAACAGTTTTTTTTCTCTGCTAATTGAAGAGGCAGCTTACAAAAGTGCTTATTTGAATTCTTTCCCTAAACTCATTTTCTGAACAGCACCAGTACACTGTGACCCCTGCTGACAGATGGGTTACGTCAGGACAGGAGCTCTGGTATCCTGAGCTCCCAGAAGGCAGTGATAAGGATCTTTCCTGTCCTCTGGACTGGGCTGAAGGACTTGATGACTTCAGACACAGCAGTGGTGAGTCTTCTCCTTGGCATGATGAGGCTTCCTGAGCAGAGGCAGTGGGGTAAGGCCAGAACACAGGAAAAGAAAAGCACCATGAATATCAGGACATGACCCCGCAAAAAGAAGGAAATGTGGGTTGAAAAATACCTACTGTGTTTCCAGTTAGGATGTAGGCTGGACCACAGTCTGAACTCAGTGTCTACAAATGACCACCACAGAGGTCTGAGACACATTCACATGTTCAGCAGAGTCAATATTTAGGTGTTTTTAACTTACTGCCAAACCAGCTCCAGACCTGAAACAGTGCAACAGCATCTCCCCAGCAGTGCTGCAGAGAGAACACTGCAATTAGCCTGGGTATAATCCCATCCTCCAGCAGCAATACTCTCCAGGTGCACTGTGGCCACACTGGGGCATTGAAGCACGCTGATTTCTCTCGGAGGGTTCAGCTGGGATGATGCAGAGTGCTTGGCAAACATCAGCAGTTTTCAGCAGGATGAAGAAATATTGGATGTTGACTTTTCATTTACACAGTCCAGGAAAGAAATGTCATGGGATATTTAAACAGGACAAATACTCAGGAACTCTCATCTATGTCTCACTGTTGATTGTACATGCTGCAGAGACCTCAGCTTTGCCTCTGGTGACGAACAACACGCAAGGGATGGGGAGATTACAAGCCAACTTCCTAAGATTGCAAGTGAAAAAAAAAGAGGATAAATTAGTCGTTACTTTCATTACTTTAAAAAGTAATGTTACTTTCCCTTTTAATCAGGGAATTATCTGTACAATTAAGATCCAAACCCACGCCACACCTAACCAACAAAGTGAGAGGAAGACTAGATTTAAAATAAAAACACCCTAAAATATGAGTTTCTGTTTTAACTCCACTGTGTTCATCTTTCTGCAGTAGTGGAACTTTTGAGGTTAAAAAAATAAGAAGGCCTAACAGGCTCCTGGTCAGTGTAAAGGGTAGTCCAGTTTCACTGTTTGCACTAGCTCAAGTTTCTAGGTTGAGTTTTCTGTAGTTCATTTCTGGTATTTCTAAAAGAATCTGAAAGAGGTTGCATCAGCTTTTAAGGAGCTGTAACTGTTGCTCTGGATCTCTGTGTATGTTGCAAAATTCTTTTATGCTTATTTTGACTACTCTCAAAATTTGATTTGCCTTCTAAAGCAGATTCCTTTATTCCAGAGTAGCATTAAGGCTTCAAAGAGATACTTGTACCACCTGCTGAACGGCAGCATGTCTCAGGCTCCTCGCTTGCTTACCTTGGAGTCCATGAACTCCTGGACCAGAGCACAGATACCTCTGAGGGAGCAGAAATTCAGAGTGATTGGTGATGCCACCACAGCAGTGCTAAGCAGTGTCTGAACAGGTTGTAGGAGATGGGGAGCAGCGTTTCAGCAGTGAAACTGCCTTGATTTGGGCTCCAAACACACAGCTCTGTGTTTGTGTATGAACAGAGGAGCTTGAGCTGGCACTCTTCAAGCCTTTCTTGTGCCATCACTCAGTGTCTGGTGCAGACTTGTCCTCTGTGAACTAGAAGCCCAAATTCCACACATATCTAATGAGGCTGTTTTTGACATTACCAAGGGCTTAATTTTACTGTGACAAACGCTCATCTTCTGGCCAGAACAGACAAATTACAGGCACACAGGAACTACAACAGCTCATGTTTCAGTGCCCCTTATTCTCTTGGCTGTTCATGTGGTTGATCAGCAACAGTCTTCATCTCTCTGAATATAATCAAAATGGACAATAAAGCAGTATATAGTAATAATATACATATAGAATGATATAAAAGAGTTAAATTAAAAAAAAATCACAATGAAAATAGAAATAAAAGCTAGCCTTGTAAGAGAAGAGGCAGGAGTGGGATTGCAGGCTGTGAGAGATGGATCTCCAGACCTCTGCTGTATGGGAAGCAGGGCTCCAGAGTCACACTGGGCAGCTGTGCAATTTCCAGAGCAACAGAGGATGCTGATAATTAGCTGATGAGAGGCTTAACCTCTGAGGCATTGGTGGTGTTAAATACTGTAATGTAGGCTCCATACCCTTGCTTGCACTTCAGCACAGAATTCCTGCAGAACCATCCTGCTTTTCGGTGGCTCTATAGCTCTGCTATTCACTTGTTAAGATTTTCACCAAACACAGGCAGTAAATTTTCTCCATCATTTATAACACTCGTGCTTGGAGGGCTTTGCCAAGAGCCACTTGTTTTGCTCTTGTGTTTTCTCCTCTGTGCTGATAACCTCATAGCCAACAAAACAGAGCTGAAATAGAGCTCCAGCAGAAGAGTGATGTTAATGGACTCCCCCTGTCTCACAGAATGGGAAAAGAACATGAGAAGGGAGTGCAGGAATATAATTTTTTACATCTACTTCTACTTTGAAATATCTGAATGACCAAATGCCTCCTGCTGAGATGGCGCTGAACCACAGATAAAAGCTGAGAAGCCCCGGGTTTTTCTGGCCTCTGATAATGTCAGATTCTGCAGACTAAGCCTTGAACATCTAACCTTGCTTCATTCCTGAGGAGACAGCTTTATGATCTAATTAAAAGAATTGTTTTGTTTGGAAAGCTTGTTAGCCTTCCAGATAGAGTCAGCCTAGCTGAAAACCCATCTATCAAAGTTTTATTTGATTGCAAAAAAAGGACTAAATAAAAAGGCCAAGCAAACACCAACCAAATAAGAAGACTTAGATACTCAGGGTTCCCATACTCTCTCTCTGTTTTCTTTGGCTTTAAAGCCATGATTATTCATTACTATTTTTAGCACCAGCCACACACTTCTCTGAATATTAAGGAAACAAGCAGCATCACTTTCCTACAAGGAAAGGAAAGCCATACAGTACAGCAGCCCTGCCTAGCTGCTGGTATGGAAAGAGTGAGTCCAAGTAAATGAATAATACCCCCTGTGAAGTTTGCAGATACTGTGCCTTGAGCAGACATGTGCAGGTACAAGCTGGTGTAGAAGTGGCCCCAGCTGTCTTGGTTCCTGGGCCATTGATCAAAAGGCACAGTTTTTGGTCAGCAACACCAGCTCCCCACCCACTGATTTCTCAGAGAAGAGCTGAGCTGAGCTTCCTCCTCTGCAAAAAGAAAATGCCAAGAGAGACAGCTCTGGATAAAACAGACTTTGCAAGAAACAACTTTGAGAACAACAACAAACAAACAGCATTTTAAAGCTGTATAATACCCTGCACTGCAGGTATTTGCAGTGCTGACCAATTAAGTGCTGCATGCTCAGGATGTCTAAAGTATGGGTCTTATTTTGGAAAATTGAGAAAGTTGAGGGAGTACAAAGCAGTGAGCATTGGTTTGCATAGCAGACATTGCAGGAAAGAGGGGCAAGTGAAAGGCTGCAGTTTCATTTCCTCACTCATAGTAAAAAGCCCATTTCTTACTACAGTAGGACTTAAATCAGCTGGCCCACTGGAAAGCTATCTCAACATGAATATTAGAATATAATAGATGCATTTTCCATTTGTAGACCTGGACCTGCTCTAGAAAGGCTGTTTCATCCCCTTAAAAACTCAGGAAAGGAGAACCAGCAAAACACTTGGGTGATTTGTCCCTGGTGGAGAAAGCAGTGGCACTGATACTAGTTTATTAATAAGTTAGAGACTGCCATCCACTCTGCTTTCTCCTCTAACCAGAGACTGCAGCTGCCATACCTTGTTGCTTAATTGTGATCATAGTTTTAGTTGTTTCAGTGCCTGAGAACATGTACTGTAACCCTGAGATATATTCAAGAAAGTATAGCGCTCCATAAAAACAACAATTGAGGAAAAAATTAGTATATATGTAAGAGAAAATATTATTTATTATCTGTTCTGATTTGTGCAGCTGCAGTTTCTGTACTTGACCGAATAATTTATCATCAAACACATAATTTTAGATTAAATTGAAGAATCTAGTATATAGAAAATACTTAATCTTGGACAAAGAGACCTGAAGATGAAAAAGCCAGTAAGTACTTGAATTGACTCTTTCCAGGTAAATGATCCTCAGTTAAAAACATGAATGGTACACCAAGCCTCTCTGTCCATCATTAGGTGCTTGAATATTTTTCCTCATACAATGAAATTAAATATCTGGTACTAATCAAAATTCTGGTTTGAGTATACTTAAAACAGGTCTGCCAACCTCACAAACTGCAAAAAAAATTGGGAGAAAAGGAGTTTAAGGACAGAGCAAGTAATTTTTCCAAGATAGTTTTTTACTTCAGAACTGAATGCTGTGGTCAAATCCACATACAAATCCATTTTTAATTTTCTGTATTCATTCTAGCATGCTCATAATTAGAAGATAAATTTTAATAGCTTTTAAATTGCAAATAGACATTCACATATAAATTATGCTATAATGTGGAAGAAAAACCATTGTAAAAATTAAAGAATAATTTCTGTGTCTATTTGTTTTGTCCTACAGTTTCTCCTCCTTTATTTACCTTACACATTCCTACCACCAGACCTTTCCCATGTCAAGTAAATGTATTTACATTGAAGACTACGACAGCAGTGGCTGACAATAGATATGTGTACTAACACCCTTTTCCCACAGCTGGCAAAGATTTAATTCCTCTGCACCATTACATTTGAAACTGCCTTGCCTGCCTTGACCATCTGATATCACCCATGCTGGCTGAGAGTCAAAAATTCATTTCCCCACAGGCAAACAACTGGATCACACAAACCTTTTTCACACTCAGCTCTGTCCACCATACCTCAGTTATAATGTCACCAGAGATGCACTGAAAACTTCATACTCCTACCAGAAAGAGCAAATCAATAGTGTTGCCATAGAAATAGCACAATCCCTTTGCCTAACCATTAATTGCTGTAAAACAACAGATGACAACCAAGCACCGTTTTTTTTACTGTATTTGCTTTTTTAGCCTTTGTTCTTTCCAGAAAGTGTTTACATACATAAATGCAAAGGGCGCTCAGCAATAAGGAGAGGCAGGTTCTGCACAGCTGCCCAGAGGAGACAAAGGGTGGAGAGCTGCCCCTGTCCCCACGCAGGAGAGCGGTGGGGCTGGAGCCCGCAGGTGCTGCAGCTCTGCCCCCACCTGCACAGCTGGCAGCACCCACCCCGCCTGCCCTGCACAGCCCCTGCCAGGCTCCTCCAGAGGCTGCAGTGGGCGAGACCAAAAAGCCCCACCACACGCAGCAGGCAGCCATCCACCTTAACCCCCGTGGTGGGTGAGCAGGCAAAGGATTTGTAGGGGGTCCCACAGCGCTGGCAGCGCTGCATCCCCGGGTCTGTGAAACATCGGCTTCTCCAGATACAGGATTTCTCAAACTTGTTTCTGTTATGTCTACACTTACCAAACAAAAGGTATTGGGCCACACCCTACTCGTGCTAGGTGACATTCAGATGTAATGCAACATCTAATTTCATGAAACCTGTCTTGCCAAAGTTTGCAGTGACCTCAGCCGAGGTGCTGCATTCCCACCTTCCTTTAAGGCAGTCGCCTCTGCTCTTCTGCTGAGTTATGTTGCCTTCCTCTCCCTTCACTGCCAGCCTTCTGCGTTTTCTTTAACCCTCCTACAGTTCTCATAAAAGGCACCTGCCTTTCCAAGTCCTCTGCTTTCTATTAGCATCCTACAGATCTTTGACCTTGCTTTCTTTCTCTTCACTTTGTATAATTTGTCCTAGAACCTCAAGTGCAAACAAATTGTATCTACAATGTTCATACCACTGAAGTGTTATAGGTAGAGAAATTCTTATTTTTTTTAGTGAAACTCATTCACAAAATAAAGATAGTATCTTGTATTAGAGAGCTTCTCCCATGTTTTGATGACTGGTTTTGTATGATTTCCATCAAATTTTATGTACAGTATAAAAAATTAACCAAGCCAGAGCTACTACTGAGCTGAATTAATCTGTGTTCTAAAACATGCACTTCAATTTCACAGAGTGACAGAATAGCTGAAGTTGGGAGGGACCCATAAGGATCATTGAGTCCAGCTTCAAAAAACTGGGTAACAAAACATGACCTAGTAGCATATTATTGAAGAAATTACATGGTATATAACCAAGATTCACAAGTAAACAAGGAGCAGCATAACTTTTACACATGCAGGCTGAACGTGGCTGCACTTTGGCTTATGAGGCTTTTTATGTTCTCAGATAATCTCCTGAGGAGCACACCTGCAGGTTTCCTACTCAGATAGCTGTTTGTGCCCTGCTCTGGAAACAGGAAGCTACACCCACTCTGAGACAGCTCCTGGTCCCTCTGGAACAGGGGTGAAAATCTCTGCTGACAAGTCCAGCTGGCCTTCTGACATCATGTTTAAACCCAGTCCAGCCTATTTTTGAATCTTGATAGTGTATGTACAGTCTGCACTAGATGGGAATATCTCTGTGCTTACCACAAGCAAGTAATCACAAGCACTTCCAGCAGGAGCGGAACAACATAACAGCCCTGAGAAACACCATCAATAAAAAGCAATAATTGCTTTTACACATGAAGTCATCTGACCTGGCTTTATCTCAGCACACCTCTTAGACTTTGTGTTCCATCATTGCAAAGCCTGCATCACCCAAAGTGGCAGGAGCTGCAGCAGGTGGAAAGAGCATGGAGACAGGAATGGGGAAGCCTGGTCTCCTGTTCTTGTGATGGAATCGGCGGCACTGCCCACCACAAGGAGTGACATTTCCCCTGAACAAATGTGCGCAGACACAGCAGACTGGGAGAGGAGACAGAGTCTGGCATGAGCTGAGGCTGTGCCACTAAGTACACAGTTTTCTTCACCCCCTGGGATACAATCCAGCACTCAGGACCCTTTCCAGCCTTTCTCCATGTCCAAGCTACAGTGGCACTTTCTATTTCAAAGCAGCACACTTGCTCTGAATGGGAGTGCCTGCAGGAATGAGAGTTAATATCATGTTATTAACCACCTCCTAGCCCAGGAGCAGCTTCAGTCTGCCACGAGAAAGTTGTGTCTTTTTGTACATCCCTTTCTGATCTTTGAGATCCAGCAGTGGGTTTAAACCTAAGTATGATGCTGTTTGTTATACCAGCACTCATTACAGGAAACAGAAACACAGAGCTTGAGAAACTGTAAACAAGGGCCATCAATGTTATCTAATGATTCATTTAACCTGGTTTAGGAAGCTGTATAACTCATTAAATATATTTCAGCTGTCAGTTTGCCATGAGAGATAATTCCAGACAGTTGACTTCTGCAAGGAAACTTTTTTGTATTATTTCAAGCTTAGAAAAATATTAAATCAGAGTAAAGTATAATTAGTCAAATCTGATTACTAATTTCATTAGTGCAGCATCAAATACTATTATCAGAGTAGGAAAGCAATTCTAAATCACTGTTTTTAAAACAAAGATGAAGTTGAGCTCAAAGACATCATCTGAAACTGGACAATTAGACATTTGCTGGATGAGTTTGTTGATTGTCTTTCTGGTCTGGCCATTGTGCTACAGGGTAAGAACACACAGCCAGTGCAGGGGGAAGAGCACAGGGCAACACTGTGGTGATAACATGTTATCAGAAAATAGAAATAAAGAACATTAGAAATTAGAAATAAAGACTGATTCCTTTGAATACAGTGATCAACTTCTTGAATTTAACAATCAACTTCTTCAGCAACTGTAGACCTGCATTCCAACCATTCCTATTTGTGTTTGAGAGGGTGAGTACTACATAGAATTGTTTCATTTGCAGAAAAAAAACCCAAACCAATGTTTCATTTGCATTTAGGGAAGAAAATTTAGTAATTTTTAAGACTACAAAATGATAATTTGAGGAGCCAGTTTTCCTGTTATTCTTGGGATATACAACTTATATCTGCTAAGTAAATAGAAACAGTGCTCACAACAAAACAATTTGGTTTTTGGACATGAATAAGTATCTTTTTTACTACATATATGCTTACATACACATGTGCAAGTATTCTTTGCAAAAGACTGCTTGATAGCTGCATGTCCAGGTTGTTATATTTCAGGAAAGACAAAACCAAACTGAACAGCAGCCGTAAAAATTCTTTCCTCACTAACCTGTACTGCTATTTTTGCCAAAACCAGATGTGGATTATGCAGTCCCCTCAAAGAAGAGTTGCTTTTGCCTCCCTTATCTGAGAGTTCCCAGACACAGCCCATTAGCTGGGAACACAAGTTTTACAACACCAGTGTGTCAGCCAGGTGTGGGCAGAGTTCTGAAATTTTGTAAGGCAAGTTGGACAAGGAGAGAAGGTTGGGTCCTATCTTCTCCTCCCTCCATCAATTTTACAATCAGCATCAGAACTGAAATTTCCATGTAGTGCCACTTTCTCAGTACAAATGGCATTAATACTGATAAAGCTTCTTGGCAGTTATTTCTATGTCAGCTTTCAGAGTTCCCTTTCTGTGTTTGATTTTAACATCCTAAAAATAAGATGAAGAAGCTGCTAGTTTTGCTTTGGGAGCAGGATGAAACTTTGTAGAAGACTCCCTGTCTCTCTCTGCTTTATGACTGTTAAGTAGGGCCTACACCTTGCTGTCATAATTGAATTCTCTCAAAACTGAGCCCTGATATGGGATATTATTGGACTTAGCTTTGCTTCTGAGGTCTCCATTTTATAGCAACAGTTCTGAAATCCTACACATATGCCTTCCTCCTACACCATTTGTTCATTTCACAACAATTACAGGTTCAAAACATTAGTAAAATTATCTGTGATTTTTTTTCTATGTTTAACCATCTTCTTCATAGAGCTTTGAGCTTTTATTTATTTATGGTAGGTAGGAGCCTGCCATCATCCCTCCCACTCAGCTGTAGCTCCTTCTCCCTCTCTGGTACCAGAGCTGCTGACATACACCAGGTGAGTGAAGAACACCATGAAGGACTGGCCCTGCCACAGCACTCCAGGTAAGTTTTGTGCTTGGGCTGTTTGCTTGACTATTGCTAAAATGGCCTATTACAGGATAGGGTGTTGCCTTTTTCCCAACCTGGAAATGAAACTCAAGATGATTTTAGTAAGGAGGTAATATAAAAGAGGATCTTTATTTGAAGGCCTTCAGGGGCAGTTATGGAAAGATGTCCACAAAAACCCACCCCCACCCCAGGGTGAGTAGATTTTTATAGGTTGGAGGAAATTAGCATAACTGATAAAAACACCAATTAGGATGAGAAGTGGTGATGCAGTTCCCCCCTCCCCCAGGTCAAGTCCCTTCTCTGGAGCCCCCAACTTGGCCTTGGCTGTGCTTTGTCCATGGAATGAATCTTGAGGAGCTGCTCTCAGCCTTGGTTCCCAGGAAGAACCAAGACAGCACTGGGGCTTTGTACCCCAGTGGAATTTGTTTTGTCTCTCTGCCAGGGAAAGGACATGGAAAATTACTGGGAAAACTAACCACTAATGCAATAGGCTACAAATATGTGTGTGATGAATACAGAGAACATATAAAAGAAAAAAGGCAAAACCCAAATGGCATCAAGGGAAACAAAGCACTGACTTTCTGTTTTGGGTCTGCTCTATATTTAACAGCACTTCTTTTCAAGATGCACTTGCAGTCACACACAGGCAGATTGTAATCCAAAATCAGACTTGAAGAACATTGTTAGCTTCAATCATGAATTCAACATTGGATCATCAACAGTGGTTAGCAGCTCTGGAAAATCCCCTCCTAGAATAAATAATTCATAAAGTTTGTGGTGTTTGGGGCTCCATACACAAAAAGTACACAGATAACTTTTATCAGTCACAGGAGGGACTGATGGTTTACTGGAACAACTGTATAAAACAGGTGGAAGGGATGCAAGTGCTTCATCAGCTGCCAAAGATTTTGGTTTTACCTCTATAAAATGAGGTAATTCTGGACTACTTCCCCAAGACAGGTAACATTGCTTTCATGCACAGGCTGTGTTTCTGCTCACACTCCTACCTTTTACTTCATGTCTGCACTTCAGGGATGTTGCAGAGCTCAAGAACTTAAATATTAGCAATTACATATTCTGAGGAAGCATCAGGAATTGAGGATACATCATGCATCTTCCTCTCTCCAGCCTCCTTTGGAGAATGGATGTCCTCTGCCTCTTCCTCTGGGACCACTTAAAGGAGGTGAATCAACTCCTAACTTGACACACCTAATTATTAAATGCTGCTAATACTCAAGGATGCTGCCAGACAAAGAAGAGGGTGTAGCCTTCATTCAAACATACTTTCCTGATCTCAAATCAGAGGCCTTCCTTCATTTAGTCATCCAATTAATTTAGGTCCAAATGAGGCCTCACAGGAAAAAGCAAATCCAGATGAGCCATCATAAATGTGCAATTAGAAGTTGTTCACTCATCTTATAATTATTAGATATTTTCAAAGCAAGCCTTATAACAAGGCTGAGATATCCCCTATTGTTTCTATCAGGAAAGGAAGAAGAAGCTTCTCTAAACATCTTATTTTGAAATTAATTTATATAGAAGTTGACTAAATTAATAAATACAGTAACTTAAAAAGTTCAGAAAACAAGTAAAAGATTTTGAAATTATTTAGAACAGCTAATGTTATTAGAGTGCTATTAAATTTATAGAGTTATTATATTATTAAAGTGATGGGTAATCAAATTCTTTGCTTTGAAACAGTTCTAGAAATTGTCTTGTATTTACTGATCATTGAAAGGCTGCTCATATTTTTCATATTTCAGCAGAGATTTGTACTGGGTGGATTTCAGTGTTTAGTCCAATATTCAGCTGTATTCTGGTGCCAAATGATGAGTTCCTAGCCAATATTTAGCTGCAAGGCTGTCCTTTGCTTTTGTCCAAACTATCTTTCAGCACACACTGCCCACTAATCTTGGTGGAGAGGATGGAGAATGAGTGCAGCATTATTTTCCCAGTCTTTCTTTTTTGGAGGCAGCAAAGAGATGCAGCTGAAGGGTGCTTTATTCTTCCAGCTACAGCAACAAAAGGGGAATGAGATGAGAAGAAAGAGTGAGCTGCAGCATAGTAGGATTTCTGCAACAGGAAAACTGGCTTTCCTCCCTTCCTTTGCAGCTGTCTGGTGCAAGGCAGCACTGCTTACACAGTTATAGAAATACAGCAAACAGGCTCCATGCCGTGGCTTGGAAGGTAAATCCTGTACAAGTGAAAGAAAGGAAAGCAGAATGGTCTGTGCTCCCATCTCAGTTCTCATTTCTGGACCCCCACAGTCCCCTCTCTGGGCCAGCACACAGCACACTGCTGCAAGTTCTTTCAGACTTCTTCTGAAAACACCTTGAGACAGCAACCAAACAACTGAATCAGACACAAATTTAGGGAAGCTGATGCTAAAGAAACATTCACAACAATTCTGCTCTTTCACCTGAATCCATATAGTGGTAAACTCATTCTCCCCTCTTGATCCAGGTAGTTCAAACAAGATCCACTTTGTGTTGGAGTTACTATTTTGTGGTTATAATATCCTCAGGTCATTACCTTGAAGAAGGTCACTAACCTTTTTCAAAGGAAAAGCTAAGTGGGTTTATAGAGAAAAGCAGTATTTTTGGGGTTTTCAACCAACATGTTGCTGCAACAAAGTTTCAATGACTAAAGAAGCACTTGTCTTTCTTAAAGCAATTCTGTTTTTTTTTCCTAAAAAATCTGTTGATCTGATAAAATATAATGATTTCTTTCTATAAATACTGCCTTTCAGACCACCACCAATATATCAAAACTACCACTACAATGAAAGAACAGGCTTGATACTAAGAAATCATGTTAGGTTCAACCCTGAGGGAGTATTAAACCTGTATTTCTGAAGTACCAACAATACAGCCATGGCATTTCAGACTGCACAAACAAAGACAGCACAAATTCAGATCTTAGTGAGCAAAGTACTCTGCACAAAGTATTTCCCCAAAGCACTCTGAGGATGAACTCCACAGGTAAGACTCCTGACACTGGCTGACCTGCACAGCCTTGTGCCAGAAGAGTCCCCAGCACGATGATCAGGACGACAGGGAAGTGTAACGAGGCCTCTGGCAGGTCATTAAGCAGAAGACATTGGCATTTAAAGTGTGCACCTGATATGAAGGAAAACACTGCTTGAAGGCTCCAGGAATAAGTGCTTACTTAAGACAAACAGGAGCTCAATAGCAGCTTTTACAGACAGAGAACAATGAATCCTGTAAATATTTTCCACTCATTTAATTTAAAAACAAATCCACTTAATCTGTGTTCTCATTTTCTGCGTTTGCTCTCTGTTCTCACTATTGCAAACTATTCCACCTATCTGAATAGGGGGAATATTCTTAGAAACTGACTTTTAAGCAATTACTATGAAGAGATCACTCTATATGTAAAGTGGGATATACACAGACTGAAGGCAGGCTGAACAGGCACAACCTAAACAAACAAAGGGGGAAAAAGAGGAAAAGCCATTCTGTGTAGTCAAAATATGTAAGTAGTAAGAGTCATGGGCAAAGCTGACTTCTTGAGGTCCATATTCACATCAGTCACATGCTCCACCAGCTCCTAGTCTCCCCAGAAAGGACAGGAAACACACAGAGAGTTTCTGAAATCAGACTTGGCAGTATAATTCCTCTTCTCCCCACCTCTCCTGTTTATAAAAAGATAGTGGGTCTCTGGCTTCTTCCTAAACGACTTCAATTGCTCAAAGGGAAAAATGCTTCTGTCTTTCTTCTCCAGTTGGGCTCCAGCACTCTTAACAATCCCAGCCTAGCCACTCTTAACAACCCTCCTAGCTGGGTCTAACAACTGGAGGAGCAGCCAAGAAGGCATGGTAATATTCCTGCAGCGTCACACCACAAACACGGACAGGGGAAAGCATCGGTTTAATCAGAAATCTTCACTCATAGATACTGTTTTCATCTGAAACAGAAAACATAAGTGAAAAAGAACAGCATCAAAAAACCTTCCATGGTTTCTGTTCCCTGGTACAGAGTCAAATTTTGGCTTTGACAAAATAATGAATAGGCCAAACATCTGGACCCTTACAATAATTACAGTGCTTTATGTACTGAAACATGCAAATTATCCAGCAGTGAGGAAGTAGTCACCAAACTTCTGAGGCTTTCTGCCCATACACACTCTCTCCTTCCCCTTTAGGTCCTTTGTCCATTTATCCTTGTTTTCTGGAAGTGAGGTAGCTGCTGCCCCAGTGGGGCTATCGAGTGTCTGGGGAGCCCTGACAATTGGCCCCTTTGCACACACAGGCCAGCCTTACCATGAGGGCACAGCCACTTGCAAGGCTGGCAGCCAGCAAATTTTATATCCAAAGGCATAAACCTGACAATCAAGCCTCTCACCAATCTGTTGTGAGGATGTATCAGGTCCATATTTCAGATGTGCTCATAACAACAGCAGCATCCATCCAGATGCTTCAGTTCCATTCTCAGGAAACTTTTCCTGACTGAAGCCCAGATTTTCAGAGGTACCTTCCTGGTGTGCAGAACCTCTCACAGTCACATGAATCACCCAGTTAATCCTGGATGGGTTTTTCTCACACATAATCTCACTGTGTTCATCATAATTATATTTAAAAAGAAGGTTCAGGTTGTTCTTTCACCAAAAACAATTCCACTTGATAGAAAGATATGAAGACATGACTACTGAATGAGTTGCTGTGAGCTGAGCAGGGTGTGGATTTACAGCACACCCCCAGCATTTCACAGAAGCTGCCCTTGAGCTGCCCTCCTCACATTGTGCTGTGGTACTCTCACTGCAGGGTGGGTGCTGCACCTATGCAAGTCCTGTGGGAAGGCACCCAGCAACTTATTCTTGTAAATCCAAACACTTACACTGTTGTGCCATATCTTGTTTGTGGGTCCATGTCTCCATCCAGACTTCTAAAGAAACTTAGGCCTTTATCTTAGCCAATAAACATTTAATAGATTGACACAAGGCAAGATTATGTCAAGTCATTGCTTATATCACAAGGATGACTGTCTAAATTTTCTTTTTTAATTAAGTGATACAGCACAGGACTTTTAAAGCACAGCCCCATCTGACTATGTGAAACTTTTGACCTAAGCTATCAACAGTTGGCCTCAACAGCATGTAAAAACAGTATTAGGCAGGTATTGGGAGTATCCTATTTTAACCCACTTTTTTTCAGATGGATAAAAAACTTCAGGTAGATTTTTTTAAAAAAGGCATTACATACTTGGCACCACATTAGTATTATCAGCATTTGCCTACAACAGTTTGAAAATAAACCTTTTATTATGTCCAGACATGATTTATAGACACAGTCCTTCAAACAGGAACCCTGTGCTAATTTTAAGACAAATCCTTTCTTATGCCCATATCTGATTTACAGCTAGTTTTGTTCAAATAAAAATCTGTGACGCAGATTTCCACTTGCATTCTGCCAAGACTTCTATTTTTAGGTGCAGGTTGGCTTTATACTCCTTTAATATGCCTACAACTCCAATACAGCAAATGGGGCACCTTAACAAGTTTATCTAACATTATGTTAGATTAAAAAAATTCTGCAGAATTGCTGAAACAGTTGTATCAACATGGATAAGAACAGGAAGCTATTTGGACCTTCTACTTGATGGAAGTCTGCTAAAGGAAATAAAGGAAAGTACTACTTTCTTTTTCCTTTTCTTTCTTTTTTTTTTTTTTTTAATTGTAATATTTTAATATGGAAACAAACCAGAAAACAGAAGTAGCTCTCTGGCTGCACTCCATACTAGAACCACCTTGCTCTGACACAAAATGTCCTCTTGGGCCTTTCAAGCTGGGGCTGCTCCAGAAGTCTCCCCTGGCTCACTCTGCCAAGGCACGAGATCTCACATCATCAACTTTGCCCAACACTGTCTCCACATCTCTCCCTTCCCCCTCACACTCACCTCCCACTCTCCATGCTCTGCCCAAATTACTGATGACAAGCCCTTTTGGTTTCTTATCCACTCCCAGTGTGGGCTTCCTTATATCCCACCTGCACTAATAGAAACAACCTCTCAGCCAAAATTTCCTCTCCATCAAGGGCACTCAGAAAACTTCTGCTCTGAAAAACACTCCACTGCTAAAAATTCTGGGAATATGTAGAAAACTGGCAGTGATAGGTAGCTTTCTTTGTGTCTGGTCCTTTGTCTGGCACAGGTGTGGTTACATACAGACAAGACAGATAAATATTTTGTTAGCAAAAGGAAAAGCAAATACTATTTCAGTACATTGTTTTTCCCCCAGTGACAAAACTGGGGTTTGTTTTTCAAGAGAAGTGAAAACTTGGTACATAATTGATACATACATATTTTTTTTCTCTTCCCTACCAAAACACCAAGTCAAACAGGAATTCCTTGATTAGAAAACCAGTTTTTTCTATTTATCTGGTCTTTGTGATGGTCTGTAGTTCATATTTTATGAAATAATGACAACTTCAAAAACATGGATACATAATAAGAGGAACATGCATTTACTACTCATCTTGAAACTAAAAACTTACAATCCAAAGTGTGGAAGAAAGGACAAAAGGGACTTAATTTACTAATTCCAGTCTCCAGAAGGTCTTTCAGCACAAGTGATGATCGTGCAACTCAAATGTGTTTCAGGAATCTGTAACATTCCTTGCTGCAAGCTTCTGGGAAAGAATCAACTTTTTCTGGTAAGAAGTTTTTCTTCTATGAGCTAAATGATTCTGAGTTATTTGAAACTATAAATATTTGTCCAAATGTTTAGATGACTGAGAAATATTAGGTAAATTCCATCCAAACAATGAAGCAACTTCCCGCAATGTGTAACGAAAATAGTGCCTCCCTTACATTTTTACTTTGGTAAAGGTCTAAAAGTGATCCCATAATCAGGAATCACAAAGAGAAATGAAAGACACTGGGAGGATGGCATTTGGAACAAAAACTCTTTCAAAATAAAGTAGATAACATATGTGTAGGAAGATAGACTGTACTCAGTTTCATTTCTCAGGGATGTTCTCACTTATCTGTTCCTCTCAAAGCTTCCAAATTATTTCATGCTTTAGAAAAACAAAACTGTTTTTAGAGAATTTCTGAACTCTGATAAATATTTTTAGGTAACACTTGGAAAGCCTACCAGAATGAAAATGCCTTTTTGTGCCCCACTGCTTAGTCTAACTGGCACTATCAAATATTTCCCATTTTATTTAAAATAAACTGAGAAAACAAGATCCTACAAATGTTTATACTTTAAGTAAGCCACAATTGTGATCTAATAGGATGTTCTTTGAAAACAAAAATGCAGTCTTGGTCACATTAATGACCAGCTCTTTCAAAATAATCTATTTTAGAACTGCAAAGACTTAAAATTAAACATCAGATTGAGAGTTTTGTCAATGATGCAATTATATAAGCATGTCCAAAACAAAAAAAATCACAGTCCATGATGTAATACATTAATAGCAATCATGGTGTGTGGTACTTGGAAATATCACTGAGTTCTTTACTGTGAGGGTGGTGAGACACTGGCACAGGTTGCCCAGACAAGCCGTGGGTGCCCCATCCCTGGCAGTGCTCAAGGCCAGCTTGGATGGAGCTCTGAGCAATACTGACTTTGCAATAAATCAGCTAAGAAAATTCATTCCAGAAGTGATGGTGACAAAAAAGAAGGCAATAATGAAGGGCTCAGAAAAATAATGTAGCTGCCAGAGTAAAGTGAGGAATCGTCAGTGAGGACCCAGGGAAAAATGCTATCCCCTTAAACACCAGTGGTGTTCTGTGTAGCTCCTAGAAGTCTCTTGTTCAACTGCTCCCTCAGTCCAGTCATACTTGATTTTATGAGACAGTCAGAGCAGTTTGCTACAAAATGCCCCCCAAATACCTTGTAAGGGTTGTTAAAGCTATCACTTCCATTACAGTACATTTGAAAATGAAGTCACAAAATTACCTGATAAAACATTTATGTTATAAATCCATAAAACTATCATGACATGTGATCAAAATAAGATCACAAATAAAACTATAATGGCCAATAAAAGTAATTTGGATTGAAAAAACAGAAACCAAACCAGAGAACAACAAATAACACACTAAAAATACCTCTCCCAAACCCTCCCCTCTACCATTCACAGAGCAGCTCCATGAAGTTGTTCTCATTTACCTGGTCTAGTGGAAGGTGTCCCTGCCCATGGCAGGGAGCTGGAACTAGAGCATCTCTGAGGTCCCTTCCAACCCAAACCATTCCACTATTCTAGGATTCTGTACTTCAAGCATCCTGAGATGTTCAAAACAACATCACATCAAAATGTAAGAAAACATATTGTCATAACTGGTAATACTCAAAACAGGGTATAAATTTGGACCTGGCTGAACACCCATCAAGTGCTGATTTTGCAAAAGTCAAGCTGATTTGGTCTGAATTTGCATGCTTTACTTGGAGTCCTTTGGAAGGGAAGCAAGAAAAAAACCTTAAACCTTTCTCTGATGTAAACTCAATAGCTTGTTTTAAAATATTGTCACCTAAATACAGATTTTGGTTATCTCTCCAAGGCACAAAGTGTTCACACAGCATCCAGTCCAGTCTTAAGCTGTTGAAGGACGCCAGTCTGAGAGAGAATTGAGAACACTGGAGACAGGTTTCTGTTAAAAGCATTTGCAGATGTGTGCAGGTGGGTTACTTTGTTCACTAAGTCACCTGCAGCTTTTCACATGAACAAAACATTACACTCAGAATTAGCCTGAGGGTCTAAGAGCTCCCTTGTGAGTTCAGCCTGCCACTAGCACAGCTTCGGAGCTGCAGGACAGAGCACAGCTCTTCACCTGCAGACACAGCAATGTCCCACCCACGGGCCAGAACAACAGATCAACAGGAGAAACACTGAAGGATGCTGTCCAATTAAATCAAACTTGACCTTGCCCAACTTGAACAGGACCTGGCAAGCCAGCAAAGTCACTTCCAGCCAGGTCTGACTGCACTCAGAACTATTCTTCCCCTCTGCAATACTCCCTGTATATGCTTTGTGCAGTAGAAAGGGGAGGCAGCCACAACAAATTGAATTAGTGCTGGTGGTGTTTTACTGAAAGTGGCTCACCAAAGATTGTATCACTCTAGGAAGTCAAATTCAACTCAGACTACAAACTCATCACAGCAATAACTGTGCTGCATGTACTGCTGCCCTGAATACATGCAGGTCAGCACATCTGAGAGCCATCATGGAATAAAAAGTAATGCAATCTCAAATGTAAGCTGAGAAACTGAAAGTTTTGGTCTATTACATCTGAAACTCTCTAGTTGTGACACAGGAAAAGAAAAACATAGTCAATAAACACTGAAGGAAAATGGAAAGTATAAATTGCACTTACATTTTTTTGGGACACTCTCCCCTCCCTGCACCTATAATTAGCAGGGATACACTTGCTTTGAAGGTCTGCCTTGGTTCACTTTGAGGCAACTCAATTCCAACATGGTTACAGAGACTTTGGCACAGCTTCACTTTAAGACACAGCTTTTGCAATTAAGAGTTCCTGCTGGATTTGTTCTGCAAAATATGTAATTGGCACTTTTGCTGATGCACTTAATTTCAACAAATTGTAAACATTTTTCTTGATTTTGTTTGCCACTCTTCCTTGACTCTGAGTGTCAGGCAGATTTCTCCTGTTAATGTTATGAAGTGAATCAGATGAATCAGATGGTGTCAGTGTTTACTGACATCTGCCAAGCTGTTTTTATTAGTAGCTCAGTATAAAGCTAGGAGGGAGGAGAGGAGCAAAAGCAGTCTCCTTGCTGGGGGAATTCCTTTGACCAGGACTTCAGAACCAAAGGCTAACCCTGATCAGCATTGCTGGGTTAATGACAGGGTGGCACAGGACTTTGGCTGGAGCTGAGATTGTGCCAATCAACTGTCAATATACTTGATCATGACAGATAAGTTTGTTCCTTCACTCCATACTGGGCAATTAAGGTTCAGGTCAAGGAAATCAGTAATCTCCACAAAGATAAAATGCACTGAAGAGATAGGGAAGTGAGGACAGAATGTCTCTTCCTTTCTCTTTTGGCTGCAATTTCTATCACATCCCTGAAACTCAAGCTGAACCCACTCTCAGTGTCACTCCTCCTAAGCAAGCCATCAGACCCCTCAATTTAAATTAAGCATAAAAATCATCAATAGATACCACAGATAAATCAACATGCCCCTAAACCCTGGACTGGTATTTTTAGTCTCCCAGAATCACAGAATCATCAAATGGTCTGGGCTGGAAGGGACTTTTAAGGATCTAATTCCAACACTCCTGCCATGGGCAGAGATTCCACTCCCCAAATCAGGTTGTTCAGATCACCATCCAACCTGGTTTTGAACAGCTCCTGGGAGAAGGCAGCAGATACATGGCCAAAAATATTTGCATCCAGTTCTTTCTCTCCACCTTCCCTTAATACTCTCTTTAGACTGGGTCCATCCTTTCAAATTTTAAAAGGCACTGGCTCTCTCTTTGTCCTTATTTCTTACATAACCAACAGCAGCAAGATAGCAAACCATAAATCCAGGCAGTGTAAGGAAAGCCAATTCCATTTTAATTAAAACCAATTTCATTCACTGACACCCTCATATCCACATACTCACAAGCACCTGCATGTGCATGCCCAAGTAGTCTGCACAAAATTCAGGTGGTAGGCTCCTGAACCCAGGAGATCTGTCTAGGACTCCTTGTGACAACACAGATTAAAAGGGCACCAGCTATAATGTTGTCAGCAAGAACAGGCTCACTTTGGGAGGTAGGGCTCCTGGGGGGAGCTGTCAGAATGAAACCTGATAGGATTCTTTACTTTATCATGTAGGTTAAGTGTGAGAACTGCTAAAAGCAGGAGTAGGCATGATTACAAAACTGCAGAGCTGTGACGCTGCCAGCTGGGAGTAGAATGCTGATCATAATACCCCCTGTGGGCAGAATGCTGAACACCACAGGACACTCATCCCAATTTAACTTCCTTCAACCCTGGACTTGGCTGGCACCAGTGGTCTACATCTACTGATTTCCCTGCAGCAATGTTACTTAACCTAAAGGAATAGTTAAATGCATTTTATTCACCTACAAGAGGCATTTCTTCTCTTCAGCTTACAGAGGTGTTATGTAGTTTTTGGCTTTTTTCTTGGAACTCCTCAACAGGGCATTCTCCCCAGAGATCCCTTTGTCATTTTGCCTCTCTCTTGTTCTTCTTACTGCTTTCTAAAGTGATCCACAGTGAAGTCCTCCTTCCCCTCTCCAATATGGGCTTCTTAAATTGTTACCATTGCTCCATGGCACAAGCTCAGTCAGCTCTTCCCCTAAACCAGCTTGTCAAGTAAGAAATTAAGATTATAGCCACAACTCCAAGAGCAACAGCGAGTTCCAGGTAGCATGAGAGATCTCAGATGTTACTGCAGCAGGTACCAAGACACATGAACCAATTCTGACTACAGATATTGAACACAGGCCACATACTAAGGAATTTCCATCCTTACAGAGATCGTTTTCCCGTTTTGTCAAGGTTTACAAATGGAGTTTAAGGCTTTTTGTTAAGTAGGTTTTTCAAAGTCAAGGAGCATTAGGACCAGCTGTAGCTTTTGTTACAAAGCTACACATTCCTTGTCTCCTCTGCAAAATTAAATCTATAATAGAGTAAGCTTTTGTTCACTGTTGCTTTACATCCATCTCCTGTCTTTTTGAGCTTTTAAAACTATGTATTTAATTAACAGTTGCTAAATTTTGTGGTATAATTTGCCTTACAGTGATTTGCAATCTTATGTTTTGGTTTTACAGGAAACTTTCATACTCATTACTAGAACAAAAACTCTGAGAAGCAAAGAATTAGGCCCCAAGTTTTGTTGCTCTTGTGTACAGCTTTATTTTATCTTTGTAACAGTATTTGGGACTGAACAGCCTAGCTACAAAAACTTCAGTTGATATTTCTTTGTCTCCTCACCTATTAAATATGGCAAACAGAAAAGCTTTTTAAGCTTTAGCTGGTACCAAACCATGTGCCAGGCAAAAAAGAGTCAATAAAGGTACTCTAGAACAGTCTTATCTGAGAAGCAATACAGAATTCCAACTCAATTCAGCTGCTTGAGGAGGTGCAGGATCCATAATCTCAGCAGCCTGAAGTCAGATTACTTTCTAACTAGTTAGATAACCTTTCAAATGTATCACTCCACATCACCCCCAATCCCAGGGGCTGTATTAATAAAGTCTCTGGTTATTACAGCAGCCAGGATGACTTTGGACTCACTTTTAGTATTTTCTGTTCATTCTTCAATACACAATTTCTTTGTGCCATTAAAAAAAGTATTTACAGTTCAGTCCTGTCCCTTTACTATTACCAAAGCCTATTTCAAGGATCCAGACTTGTCTCATGTTCTTCAGTTTCATCAGGTAGTTCTTCAGCAGATGCATCACACACATTGTCCTGGCCTTCTGCAGGCTGATTTGGCTCATCAGGTTCCCCAGCTGTGATCTGAGTTGTTTCTTCTTCCTCTTCTTCCTCCACTTCCCCATCATCCTCTACATCCATCTCAAACACCCTGACGTGGCGGAGGTTTGAACTTAGCTATAAAGACAGTAAGAAGTTCCTGTTAAGGACTAAATAAGTAAAAACACCAACAGCATTTTAATTGTCAGCCAATAGCTTTGAAAATAGCTTTCATCCTTGAAATGGAGGTTTCAAGGGAATAGCAAGTTTTTTATTGCTCTACAGGCTGAAAAGTAACACAAGCAGATCTATTACCTTCTGTAAAGTTTTTCTATCCTGTGCTGTAAGACAGGTATGACTGTATCCTGATACACTTATAGCCAATTATGAGAAAATAATCTGTTTTTTAAAAAAAAAATTGGTAACTTTTAGGTTACCACTTCAGTCAGCACATTTCCTTTAATAGACAGGCTTTTTCAGAGATACTGCACTTACCACACAAGAAACTTTTCTAATGCCATTTACAGAAACATACTGAGCTTTCATATTCTCCAGCACTCTCCACTGACTCTCCAGGAAGACAGTACGTGTGGGTATCTCACTGCTTCGCTCATCCAGCCTGCACAGAGCAAGGAAAAAAGCACAAAGCTGCTTCACAAGGAACAACTGCAGTTCTAAGAAAAACCTCCAGTTCCTGATGCCTAAATCTCATCCTATGCAACAAGTGGATAAACCATCATAAGCTGCTACGATACTCCAGAGCAGGAGATCCAACTGCAGAGACACAGCATGTTCCAACTGAGTTAAACCATTACAGCAGGTGAGAAGGGAGTTGTAAAGTCTGACCTTCCCAAAGGAAACAGCTATGGCAGGATATGGGTGGCTTTCCTTCCAGCTTCTCCTCTGCACCAAGAGGGGTTTCCAAACACAGTCCTGGATGCCTCTCTTTACACAGAAGTTCTGACCTTTCAAATATGCTTCACTACCCCTCTCAAAAGGATTGTATGAAGACACTCCCTACCTATTACAGCAGCCAAGATTAATTTGACTTGCTCTTAATATTTCTGTTCATTCTTCAACACACAATATCTTTGTGCCATAAAAAAAAAATTAACAGTTGAGTGTGCAAAGTCAGCATCTTCTAAAGAAAGGAAGAGGAAGACTTCTGATTCTACAGGCTGTCTTCAGCTGATCCCTGCACTTCATGACAGCCAGGTACACAGGTAGCATCAGTATCAAAAAACCCAAACCCAACCTCTTAAAACCACAAACTATTTAGGAAGCTTCCATCTCCCCCATCCTACTCTCCTGGCACAAAAGGTTTCTGTCTTTAAAATACTTACACACACACAAAGTATGAGCAACCATACACAATTACAATATTTGCTTAATTTGCTTTTCAGTTGTACCTTTTCAGATTTGCTCAAGGTTTTTCAATACCTTTCCATAGAATCCCAGGTGAATTTCCTATCTTGGTCCTCATCTGTATATACTGAAGATAAAGGCAGCTGAGCCAAGACTCTCTCCTTCCCCTCTTGTTGCACGCTCTCTTTCAAAACTACAGTTACAGTCTCATCATCATAGAAGTGAGCATCCAAACAACTGTAGCATCTACAGGAAAATAATTCAGAAAGCATCAAGTAATGTAAGAGAATACAGAACTAAAATATTTCAAAGTTGCACAGCACTCATGTTAAAAAGTATTCAGTACTTAACAATGAGCTTTCCTGTAAGTAATACAAGAGGTCAGTTGTGCAGCTATGACACTGAATGATAGCCATAACCTGGCAGACTCCTGTATCATGCAGAAAAAATTATTCTGAAGGGGGAAAAAAAGGCAAGTCACAAAAAAAACTTACTAGCTACCTTCACATTTCCAATGAAACATAAGAAACAGTAAACAAACACCAAAGAAAATTTAGAAATACAGCAGAAGGTACTGAGGGCAAACCATACCTGGCCTTTTTACATGAAAAGGACAAGTTTAGTCTTTCATATGCCTTGTAAGATGGCTACATTCAGGCATATCAAGTCTTACCTTACTTAAAGAACATCAGAGAGATAAACAAAACTTGTTTCCAGCTAGCTTTGTTTCGTATACATGTGCTAAAGCTCTACTTTTCAACTGGAAAACTAAAATTTACTTGACTTTGAAATGAAGATTCCCATGACCAGCTTCATGCACCTGTGCCATTTCTTACAACCTGATTCACCCAGGTGAGTTACTTCAAAGTTAACATAATGCAAAAAAAAAACCCACTAGGAAATATGACCTTTAATTCAGCAATCTGGAAGAAAAGTCAAATATACTGACCTGGAGTCTGAGCTCTCATTTATACCGCTGTTCAAGAAGTTTCCAAACTCTACTGCAAGAATCCCATTACTGACAGACCTAGAACAACAGAGTTAATTACCTCAGGGACAAAAACCTTTCCCTTCACAGAGAATCCAAAACCTGTAATGGCAACTGTGGTACAAGATGGTGCAAGCCTATCTAAGCTTAGCACAATACATGGCTACATGCCAAAATTATGTGATTGGTGGATGGGAACCTTTTAAATTCTTCTGCTCCTCAGAAAAATGTGACTAATGGAGTCAAATGGAAAACCACATCTGGCTTATGGGATACAGCTCTTTACTGAATTCCTTGCTCAATTGTCCTAGTCTCAGGTTCATTATGTTACTCGTTACTCCACAGCAGAATAGGTTAGAGTGGTTTAGGTATCAATGAGGGAGGAACTAGAAGTCACCACAGGGCAGAAATTTTATCATCAGCAGCTCTCAACTGGAAACACAAAAGGTAGTTTCACCATGTGCTCTTCTTAGAAGTAAAAGTGCTGTACAAATTCCCACCCCATCATAGATCATTGTCTCCTCTAATTAAATTTACTGATTATAAAAATCAGTATTTTACAGAAAGGAGGAGTTTCTGTTGTTTTTAAACCCAGCTCATTTCAGCCATCCCACTGAGAGAACTTGAACATTTTTATCAGCACAACCACACTGTGACAAATCACATGGAGGTGCACAGATCCACACTCCAAAGAGATGTATTCTATTTAATGCACTTCTGAGTGCAGTCCCCATATTTCTAAAAGTATTAAATTACAGAGTGCAAGATGTTAATCAAAGAATACTATTTACAGTAAGACAAAGCAAGGCTGGAAGCAGGATTCTCTGTAATTTTTCAGAAGTTTGCACAAATAAGTAATTCTATGAGCAGCAATCTAATGGAGTCTGGTTTTTCCCTTATCCCAGAACCATCCTGGGTCTTGAGATTAGATTTTCTGAGTCTAATACAACACCAACTTCTGTTGCAGTTTCCTGCTGCACTTCTTAATGTACTCCTCATTTTCTCTAGTATCCAAGAAAGTCTGTTTTCATGGTGCTCATTCCTTATTTTTACAAACAGATTGTAACAGTCTCTGTAAAAATGTGGCAAAGCTCACACATCACTTTTTCCCTCTTTTTGTCTTACCTGGAAGTATCAGTATGTCTCCTCAAAATGTGTATTTTAGAAATAGAATTTTCTAACATGGTGAAGAGAACATAATGTAAATTAGATGTTTTGTCATTCCACCTGCAATGTGGGGGAAGAAATGAAAATTTAGATCAAGTTTTAGTAACTGGTAAACTATATGGAAATTACAGAAATACTTACAGAAATGGTAATTTAAATAACTGAGGTGTGGAATCTTCACTGCAAAGGAAAGACAAAACAGTTTATAAAATGCTACTCATGCATGAGCTTTAGTTGCACATTTCTTTAGCTGCTTTTAGTAAAGAAATACCTTTGAGAAATTTTGTAGAGAGACATGCGGACTGCTTGATGCACCGACTTTCCAATTACATCCTAACAAACATAATCAAAACAGGCCATAAAATACAGGCAATTATTCATAATTATACATGTTTTTAACACAAAAAACCCCCAATCAACCAACTAACAACCTCTGAGTAGATCTGAAAGAAAAATCCACCAATATTTATCCTGGAATAAACATCCCTAATGCAAACACTACTGTCACTTCATACACTTGTTTCATGTTTCTTCATATTAGACTAATGTATTGCCAACCAGCACAGTTACCTGGTACACAACACATACATTCACATAATTAACATTAAAACCAGATCCCAAAATTGTGTGAATAGAATATGTTAAACAAAAAAATCCCCCACTATGCTTTCCCTGGCCAAAGCCTTGAGATATCCCAGCAGTGAAGTTGGACTATACCCAAGGTAGGCACTCAAAGGCAAAGATTAAAGCTTCAGGCCTTGCTAAGAATGACTCCTACCTTCAGCTGACCATTATCCCTAAGAGAAAGTTAGCATTTATAAAAACTGAACTTACTGCTGGCTTTTGTAAACACTGATCAATGACCCCTTCCATTTGCCTTTTGACAAAATGCAGTGATTTCTCAGGATAGTAGGGAAACAGAAGTGGGCTTTCTGTAAACACACAAAGTTAATTTTAAAAATGCTTGTATCTCTATAAAAACATATTACACCTTTATTATCACTAAACCCAGATTTTCTAAAGATTATTTTCCAACCAAAAATGCTACTAATTTCCTCCTATTGATTGAATTAAATAGGTAGAAAAAGGCAACTGTGGCAAATTCTATTATACAACAGTTTATGCTTATGTAAAACTTATGTTTTACAGTCTGTGGTTTCTAAAGTTAAATTAGAATCATTTTTCACCATCTGCTCATTATAGTCTCTTAATTTTTTTCACCACTAATTAAGAAAATAGTCTCAGACTCCAGTGAAAGAGAACAAGTTTGGACACTTCCCCAAGGTATAACCTAAGCATAGCTATTACTTTCTTGAACTGTAATTAAGACATCCTAAAATAGACATCTTCTGGGATTCCCTCCAAGTTAACACTTCTGAGACTGGTATAGAAAAGATGGGAAACTCCCAATATCCAGTAAATGGTAATTAATTGGGTAAGCAGCTACATACACACATGTGCAAAATAACAAGGCCCATTTATTTTATTCTCCTCAGACAAAGACCAATGAGTAACACTACAGAAGTAACTCATAAGCATGAAAAAAGATAACTCTTCTACACTGGTCACATTCTACATATACCTTGCATTCACTTCTTTTTTTTATGGAAACACATTACCTTTAAGGTGAGTACTATCTTTAAGAAAGTTAAACCACTGGTTTCCCTCTGTATTAGGTGGTGATACGAGGTCATCATCTTCATCTTTCAAGTACTAGAAAAGAAACATGCATTTTTAAGGCTGCAATTTAAGAATAGGGAACATTAGAATTCACCTTCACAATTGCCTTTAGTGAGTATATTAAATACTTCTTATTAAATTAACATGCCATAGTCTTAAAACAAAATATTCCACTCCATCTAAAAACAGTAAGAAAAATCAACTATTGTTTAAGATCACATGGTGATATTTCCCTAGGAAACTGATTTTTAAATCAAGCCTGAGCACAAATATTTTCAAATCCAGTGATTAATGCCATAAAAGCAACAAATGTATCAGTTTTACTGAAGCTGGCTTTTACAGTTTTACTACTGTTGCAAAATGTTTTTGTCTTTTCCTAAAAATCAGAATGTGTAAAGTGAAACTACAAGGTTTTAAACCCTCATTTTCTTAATAATAAGGGGAAACAATTAAAATAATCTCTTTTACCATTACTAGCTTTTGCAACATAGAGCAAAAGGACCAGAGAAGAAAAGTGGACACAGCTTTAAAAGCTTGTCTATCTAAGGATTTTCTCATTTATTCTTTCTGCATTTATTCCTTAGTTCTTTACCTGGCCAACTCTCTCCACGTTGAAATATTTTCCTTTACGATTGTAAAGTTCTGGTGCCTAAAAAAAATGGAAACAAACTCATTATTTAAATACAAAAATGAGGAGAAGTAGTGAACAAAACGATGGTCAAATTATTTTATTCTATGATTTTTCAGACTCAGTTATGGTCAGCAAAAATACAGTCAAATTAAGTACTTGGAAAACCAGTATCACTGACCTCATTGAAGTGCTCAGTAAGAAAATCAGCCACAAATGTGATATCTTTTTGAGTCATCTAAAAAGGAAAAAACCAGTGAGAAAGGCAAAGGGTAAGAAATACACTTCAATGAGCACAGAACACACGCTCTACAGGCTGCACAAGCCCAGTTCTCTCAGCCTGTGCTCACAGGACAAACGTTCCAGCCTCCAGCCTGCCTGGGAGTGCTCTGCTGAACTCCTCCCAGACCAGTCAGGTCTTGTACAGGACGGTCCCAAACTGCAGATGCAATCTGCCAAGTGCTAAATAAGGACAGTGACTACTCTCCTTGACCTGGCCATGCCATCTTTACTACAGCCCTGCCCACCTCTGCTGGGGCACACTGCTGGCTCATGCCCAGCCTGCAGCCAGCGATTCCCACATCATCCCAGAGCTGACACCTTCCCAGCCACGTGGGCTCCGGCTGTGCACTCACAGGGGGTTAACCCACCCTTGCATTTTGTCCTTCATGAACTGCAGGAGGTCCCCACCTGTCCAGTCCTCCAGCCTATCTGTTTCTGAAAGGCACCTCTGCCCTCAAGTGAGGGCAGTGTGATGGTGACTGCAAATTCAATGCAGGTATTATTATATCATTATATTGTTATGTTACTATATATTCCCTCTCCTCTACTGGGGCATTGATAGAGACACCAAAATCTCTCTCAGGTCAACTTCATCATTTAGAGCATGTAAAGAGCTGCTATACAGAGGCCTTGCATACACAGTGTACTAAATACAGTAGTGTAACAAAGAGAACAGAAAAAGTAATTCATGCACGACAGCATATCAGTGTGAATGTGCAGGCATCAACTTTCTCAAAAAATGATAGAGACACTATCTTTTAAGTTCTTTAACAAAAAGAAACTTTTAATTCTGCTTTCAAGTTCAGCAGAAAATAGAGGATATCACCATTTATCAGAAAATGTTACTATTACCTTGTTCAGCTCTGGAAGCACATGATCTTCTGACATCCTCAACATGGCTGAGGGAAAAATTACATTCTTAGTGCATTAATACAGTTTTCCTAATATTCTCAATTTTTCATGTCTATGTAATAAGATATGGCTGCTAGAAAAGATTCATTCATCAGAAGCAAAAGAGTCTGGAATGAAGAGTTACAGACTGAGACTGATATTGAGTCACACCAGTCCCACCAGCTTTCATTACAGATCTTGAAGAATTTTTATATTTTATCTTTTCCAAATGCATTCTATCCTGTACTGAGATAAAATTATTATACAAAGGGCTCATAAGAATTTGTTCATGTCCATACTAAGACTAGTAAAATGGATATATGTAAAATACATGAAAACTGTCATGCTCAAAAAAATGTGTTTTAAGAAAATTGCACAGGATTAATTTCAAATCTGCAAGGCTTGGATAAAGTTCTCTGTTTCGTTTGAAACCAAATTATGACAGAGAACTTTGACAGTTTTGCTTTCTGCAATTTTTAAAATTAGAACTGTTGTATTCCTAGGTGCTAACACTGTGTATCTCGTGTTTTTGCAGAATTCTGGTAACACCACTTAGGTTTTGTGAAGTAGTTCTAAAGAAATCAGGTAGAAGTTATAGACTTATTCATAAACATTTTTTAAAAACAAGTGGGCTAAAATACAGTGTTCTGGCACTTCCTTCTAACATTTTCTCTGCAGCTGCCCAGACACAACTGAAGGTGGCTACTAAGTGCATCTGGACATTCAGAGACTTTTACGTCTCTGTGGAACCTTACAAGTAACTAGGCTGTCACAGGAGAAAACAGCCAGTAACAGAGTAAAAGAGAATCAGGCTATACTTCAAATTTGGTGTAGACTAAAAAAAGTCCCTTATTTTCCTCCAAATCAAGACCACCAAATTGCTCATGAAGCAGAAAACAGTTTGGACAGCATTACAGGTTCTAATATATACAATATCCACTCTACATATACTAAGTTTGATTGAGAACTACCAAATTTATCATCTATGTTTAACATGATAATTACTCTTGCCTCATCAACTACATCCCTTTCTATATCCAGAAACTTTCTATGATAGAAAAAACAGATGGTTATAGCTAAGACTGACCTAGTCACTTGCCTGCATTTCAATGCTTACAACATAAACCAGATACTGGATGATTACCATGTCATCGATCTTACCAACATAGAGCCATCGAAAAAATGCCTTGAAGTTTTTCATGCTACTGTCGATCACTCTAAACAAGAAACAAGAAAAGAAATTACAAAATCTGAGTGTCACAAGCTGCTCCAGACTTAAGTCCCATCTTTACCACAGAAAGGCCTGCAGGCACTGTCAGTTTTTTTCAAAATGTCCAATGCAACGTTTCAAGTAAGACTATTCTTGTGGTATGAGTCTGATATGCAGTGAGACAAGATGAGAGCTCACCACCAACAGAGGAGTCTTGCTCTCCCAGCCTCCTCTATTCCCAGCCACAGCCACATCAATCCTAACCCTAACCCACTACAAGACTGAATAGGATTGTTTTTTAAACTCTCCAGACTTTATACTTACTGAAGCAGCTCATTTGCCTTCAGGATGAAAGAACCAACAGCAGTAATAGCCTCTGTAAAAAAAGGTAACCATTATTATTAAGCTTTTGACACTGAAAGCAGAGCAGGTAGGTAGCACAAACACTACTGTACCGTCAATTCCAGATGCATCTAATCCCAGAGACTCATATTTTTGTTTCCATAAAGCCATTCCTTTCAACTCACTCAAGTGGTATAAGAGTGCCTCAGAGCCACTAGGAAGGCAAAGAAGTGTAATTTTTTATTTACCCTCTGGAAATTCAGTACTTTGCTGCATGCTACATTTTTAACATTTAATGCACAAAGTGCAAAGCTTTCTAAGGTGATCTGACATGTACAAGAGACAAGGTATCATTTCAGAGAAAAGCAGATATTGTCCCAATGATGCATAAAGTTACTGTGAGTATTTGGCATAGATCCTATAAAACACACCAGGCAGCAATTTACAGGTGATGTATCATGGAGATTGTTCAAAATATTTCACTACTTCTCTACTCCACAAAAATAAAATAAGCCATTTTGCCATGATCACAGTTTCCATACCAGCACACCAACATAGAAAGCACCACCAATACTGCATATTGGCTTTTAACAAAGCATATAATATGCTATTTAATCTATAATTCATGGGAAGTTCTGTGACTTACCTCTGCAAATGACTTATAACCAACTTTTGTATACTGGAATAGGAAGACTCTATGGACTGACCAAGTTTTTTTAAACCCTGTTAACAAAGAAATACAATAATGTTCTGTTAACACAAAAATGATTAAAAGATATTGAAATAGATGATTTTGATATGTTTAAAAAAATGTTAACATACCTTTACTGTCAGTTGGTTCATTAGTAATGCCTGAAGTTCCAGACTGAAGAAGGTGGGGAGAGAAGCAAATAGATATTTAATTCTGTGTTTCAATATTAAGTGCAAAGGCATATTCAGATAAAACAACAGTAACTACCTTGCTTTGCCCCATAACAACAGCTGCATAAACTCATCCTGAACAGAAGTGGTTGTATTCTTTTCCTGTCAGTCAAAATGATTGAAATAGATTGGTGAAGAGATTAAATCCAGGCTACCAAATTATCTCACAAACACTCCAAATAAAGTATTTCAAAGAACCCACCCATATCTCTGAATGCTGAAATCAGACTACGGATCACTGAAATGTTTTTAGTATTTCAAGTTATTTTCAACTCCATTACCTAAAAAATTTTCTAAGCAGTTTGCCATACCAAGAATCTATTTCTAAAAATAAACAGATTATATTTATAAATAGATTATATAGATTATAACTTCTGGCCATGGTTAATGAACATAAAATTTAAGCAAATCCAATAGCCTCTTAAACATGGATAATTATATGTGCTGTACTGAACTAGACTGTAAGTGTTGTTACTCAACATTTACAGTAATCAGTTTATTAATGATTTAAACAACTTAAAAGAGCCAACCTTAAATAGAAAGCAATTCATTAACATCTAGGTGAGTTGAAAGCTATGATTTTTTAAAAATTCAGAATAAACAGAAGTACCACAATACAATCATGCTTGATTGTACACAGGTACCTTCAGCATCAGAGCACTTGACACACAATAGTTTCCAGGCTGCCTCTGAACTTAGAGACTGTTACTGGAGGCATCATGCTTAAACATTAAGATATGCAGCAGACTAACAAGAACAACAGAACTACTGCAAAAAGTGTTTTTCCAACAGGATGGTTAGTCCTAAGTACCTGTACAAACTTTGTTAGTCGTGAGTCCATCTGCATCAGTATTTCTTCCCATGCTTCACACATGCATGTCAATGACAGCTTTATATACTGTAATACAGAAACTGGCATTAGTATTATTTCCTTTCTCCCCTTCAACAACACATTCAAAAAATGGATGTTACAATAAAAGGGAAGATACATTATAGGTCATATTTATTATAGGTAAAATTTATTATCAAATTCCAAGGTGGAGCTCTACATTTACTTAAAACCAACTCAGGCTTCCTACTAGGAAACATTTATTCCACTTGCATTAGAATATCAAAGCCTGCAAGAACCATGAAACTAAAAAGAAGGTGTAATAACATAACTGTACCTGTAGCAGAGTTGAGATGTGAGTAAACTTCCGGGCCATTCGAGTTACCTCAGGTAAGTAACTTGATAATAGACTGGTGTCCAACTACAACAAATGAAACAACAGTTAACCAGTGATTTGTACTTTACAACATACAGGTTACAGACATTAAAAGGAATTGGAAGGACCCACAGAAAACCTCTCAGTTCTCATTTCCTTAAGGTTGACTTTAAGAGGAAAATACATTTAATTCAAAGAAGCAACAACTATTTTTAACACATCTATAAAAATCCCTCCCATGTTTTGGAGTTCCAACAGTAATAGTTTGAAGGATGTCTGTTCTGGATAGACAGGATAATCAAAAGCACTGCTGTTATGCCTTTGTGGGTAGAATGAAGAAAATCTGAGTAATTGTAACTGTAGTTGGATAAATTAATGTAATTCTAAAAGTAGTAATTTAAAAGAATGCCTCAGATCCCTATTGTTAGTCTCATCAGTGAAACTACATGCTAACATCATAAATTCAAAAGCTAAACTGGGGTGACTTTTAGAAAGGCTGGTAGTTTGTGTTTTTTCTGCAAATGATGGGAAAGCAATAAAGCTACCAGAACGTTATAGAAAAAGCTGTTTTACTTTTAAAAAATATTTTAAAATTAGTTTACTTGCCTGAAAATAAGTTATCTCTGCTTCACTGTCTGGAGAGCTTTGTATCTCTGTAATAACTGACAGTGATTTCAAATCACTGGACAAACACAGTCCACGGCAAGAACCTGCCACCTGAAGGAGTCCAGTTCACAAGTTAATAAAACATTTCATTTCCTCTGAGACATATTTACTGCTCTAACACATTGACATACAAAGATGACTGTGTTCAATGACATGTAAAAACAAAGTTATTTTCAGCTACTGCTCAGGAACAAACCCACTCTTTTTATTGTGCATTAAGAGTGAACTTTGAAACAAGATGTTACATTTCCCAGTTACAATGTCTTTCCATCAATAATCAACAACTCAATCAATTAATTTCCTTAAATTCAGCAGCCCACTTTCACTTATGTGTAAGCATAAGTGTATTTCCACTCAATTCAGCTGCAGTTTGGTATATTATGAAGAAAAAACATGGAAAGGAACCAAACGTACCCCAGTTACTGTAGCAATCTTGAACATTCCATAAGCATATATCTCAATAAACCCTGAGCTGCCACCAAGGACAAGAGCATTAAGTCTATAAAAATAGAAGAATGTGTTGATAAGCATACTGAAAAAAATGTGAATGCATGAAGTTCTTAATACTTAAATCCCATCCCTTTATTAATATTCCTCTAAAGAATCACTGCACAAAAGGAAACACTGGGCTACCGTCCACGATCCAAGAAATTTAAAAGCAAAGGAACAAATTGTCTTGGATTTTATTGTTAAAACCTCCCTCTAACATTTACACTAAGAGTAGCAATTACTACATTAACTGAGAGAATAGGGAAAAAATAGCACAGTTTAGTCACAGAGTCCTTTTTCACTAAAAGTAACAAGTTTCTAGCAACAGTCCCCTTATCAATACAAGCTGCAAAGCACTATTACAAAGCTACTTTGAGTTTCTCCTGACTGTATGCAGAGCAAGTTGCCCACTCAGTGGCACCACTCAGCACCTCAAAGGCAATAAATATTTGAAATGGATGGAGCAGCAGTAAGAACCACAGAAGGAACAAGAGCATCAGAAATAGAAACCCAGTTCAAAGAAGAGAGTCTGGGACAGACAGGTCTGAGTTTTGCTCACTTATCAACACCAATGTGCCACACTGGCTTGGGAAAAAGCCTACAAATACAAGAAAATTAACTGCAACTTCTGCCTGTTACATACTTCAATAAATATACACTGAAGCAGAATGTTTCTGTTAAAGCCAACACAGAACTTAGCAAAATATATCTTAAAAACTTTTGGTTGGATTAACTGAGCAGATGGGGAGCAGAGAATTCACAAAGCTCCTACACCACAGACAGCTCACTCTCTCTCAAGCAAGGAAATCCTACTGTAAGAAGAGCTATGGAGTTTTAAAAAGGAGTAACTGCTGATAGATAGAGATGCAAATTGGAATTAAGGAGGATGGTTCTGAGTGGTGAGACTGCAAGGAACAGTGAAATGGAAAGAACATGGCACAGACATTAAGTGGCCTCCTCCAAAAAGCAGCATAAGGCACTGCACAAAGCCAGTCTCAGTATGCTAAATTACACTTCCACCAGCTGCTCTTCAGGTGTTTCCCAATAACAGATGTTTCTTTTAAAGTAACACTGACACAGCTAGTTTCAGAGCTACTTTTAAGTTTACATTTGTCACACTCATACAAACCCCCAGGAATTCTCTGTATAGAACAAGCATTCACTAATGTCTCCAAGACCACTTTAAGTAACACATAAATCAGCCTTCAAATGCACCCCAAGAAATATGCTGAGGAAAAGAATATATGACACCAACAGCAGTTGCTGATAAAGTGCCTTATAATCCCTCTAAACTAAGGGAAAAAGCTGTAAACCAATGCAAACTTCAATATAGTCTTTGAGTTTTATCTTCCTACATAAAAAAGACATTCCATATAATTTCCCTGAAACTTTAAAAACAATTAAATTTAAAAGTGTACTTAGTAACTTAAAAATTTATTTAGTAACTTAAAAGTAAACTCATTTATCCATTATCTTATACCTTTAAAAAAGCAACCAAACAAAAAACAGTCAACAACAACCCACAGCCAGAATTTACCTGACATCACCCAGAAGCTTCATAATCTCATCTGACTTTTCTTCACTGAAAATACAAACCATTTGATTAGGGCTTTTATAGCTTGTCTCAATACCAGAAAACAAAATGAAATTAAAAAATAGTGAGTTATAAAAAGACAATTTCTTACCTGAAAATTTTTGCAGTGGTACTGTAACTGAAAACAAAATAATTACTCTCAGTAACAATGATCAGACATTGTACAGCATTAAAAATTAATAACCAAAATAATGACAACAAATGACAAATGGTGTCTTCTCAAGCTTACTAGTGTAACACTTACTTTTTTGGTAGTGCTGGTAATTTAGGCAAAAGGAGGTTTGACTCATCCTCAGCATTGTAAAAGGAAGTGAGAACACTGAAAAAGAAGTAATACTGTGTTTATTATACACGCTGTAAAAATGAGAAGAGACTTGCTTTTAAAACTCCAGAGTTAAGAGTATATATTCAATGCATTATGTATATTGAAATTACAAGTATCAGAGGATAGTCCTTTATGGGACCCTTAATAATTTATCAAGTGATCAAATTAATAAAAGAACTTAAAATCTTTTTTTATTTCCAGTCAATAAAGTTTGTATCTGCTGGTTCAGAGGCTTGTCACCAAATCCTTCATTACCTGTAATGCAGTTACTGTCAGAGGCTTTCTGTTTAAATTCTCTCCAAACTGCAGTACAACCTACCCACACCTCAAAACAGCTGCAGACACATTGCAGTGAGAGGAAGATCAAAGCACAATAATTAATATCACATCTTAGATATGTCAGGGGGATGAGATTCCCCATAAAAAGCTAATATCCTCACCAGGAGAAGAATGTTAGAGTGATTTAAGACACAGTTATTTTCTTGCTATTTTAAGACTGACATACTGGAGGTGAGGAGGGAAATCCTCAAGTCAGGAGCTTACACCACCCACCTCCTTTAAATAAATGTTTTATTTAATTTATTCTTGCACTGCCATAAGGTGCATATCAGAGCTTTCTTTAAGACAACACAAACAGGGACCATGATGTCCTCCAGGTCACAAGTGCTGCTGAGAATTGTTCAGTCACACAGAGTTCATGGTCACTAGGGATAATTTGACTTCCTGAACAACAGAATTGCCAGTGGAATTGGATGGAACACCAAAGACACAAAATGAAAGATGTAAACACCGAAATAAAGGTCTTGAAAACACAGAAGAAAGGCTTAAATGTAATACTTATTCTGATTAACAAAACAGATGAACACAACATTATTATAATTAGTTTAATAAATTGATTGGTATTGAAGCAAACTGGATCAGAAGACAGGCTGTACATGCTAACACTAGGTTAAGCAGATCTTAAAAAGGAGAAGCACACGATCACGCTGAAATTTAATGTATCACCCAAAGAACCAAAAGATTAAGGCATCAGCATTAGAAATAAGCATATGAAAAGTGTCTATTCTGAAAAAAGGAAAATTTTAGCCAAGTGGTGAAAAAACCCAGAGCTGTGGAATACTGTATTATTTTATGTGACAGCTTGTAACATTCCAAGTATAAATTATCAGTAAGGTGGTATTACATAGCCCATGATTTACTTCTTTTCAGACTCACCTACTTTCCTCAGTTACTTCCATCCAATGCATGTATGTAATAGATAAGTCCACAGAGAAGGAGTGCAAGCTTTCAGGTTTTTCTACATCACACAGAATAATGCACTTGGTATCAGCAAGGCCAAAAGCCAAAACTAGAGAAAGACAAGTAAAATGTATAAATAACCAATGTGCCAAACTCTGTATCTTACACTGACCTAGAAAACAATGTGCCTTCAAAGCCAACTACTGGACACTTTTCTTTGGCTATTTACACTCCTTCCAAATTCTACTTTGAAATATAATTAGAGGAATTTTAGCCTATGAAGTTTTGCCTAGGCTAAGTAAGCTAAGCTCTTCAATCAATCCTGATCAGACAGCCTCTTTCTCTATCAATAAAATTTGTAGTTCATACAAAATGTCCTGCTTAGTTAGGAGGTTAAAATTTTGCTATACCCTGAAAAGCAGTATTTGGGACACAAATCTGGCTTACAAATCTTTCTTGCAATTGCATTCAACAGCATTAATCTATTACTGTGAATGAACCTATATAAAATTAAGTCACCCTTCTCTTCAAACACAGTTTACTTGAAAATTTCCTTCACAGATGAGAAGTATCATCTTGATTTCCCATGGGGTTTTATTGCACCATATCACCTCAAGTACTTGACATTACTTTTGCCATCTGGTCTCCAAGCAAGAGCTGTCACTTCTTTTCCTGTATTTTCGTTTGGAGGCAAGCTCCACACACGTTGAAAGTTTGCAAGCCGATGAAGTAAAACCTACAAACCAAATGCATTAAAGACAAACTTAAATCCCATTCTCCTGTTAATAAAAGTTTGTAAATCAGTTCAAGATGCACAGAGTTTTTTACCAGTTCTTAGCTCCTATGTCTTAAACACCACCTGCTCCTCTAGCAGATGATTCACTCCCGTGTTCTTTTAGAAAGCAGTTTACAGCAGCACAGAGAAATAACCTGAGCCTTGCAGAAGGATACAAGCTCCTAACCAACAGGGGTTACCCATCACCTCTCCAGCAGACAACTCGAAAGCACAAGGCTTGTCTTCATGCATGATCACATACTGCAGTTCCAGGGGAAAAAGTACTTAAAAGTAGACATAATTTAAATAGGAACTTTCATACACTTTAAAATCTCACAAACGCAAGCAATGAGTGCATCACACGTGAATTTGCTCGGAAATTAGAATGCAAAAAATGAAGGAGCAGTAAGTATTAACAAGCTTGATTTTAAAAATTGCTATCCTTAATTGCCTGGCCAGGTTTACAAGAAATGTGCCGCAAGTACCAGCAAAGGCACCGGGGCCTGCAGGGAGAGGCAGCGCCCGTCCCCCCGTGCTCCTTCCCCGGCACCCGCACTCACCTCCCCCGCTCGGTTGGCCAGGGCGATGAGGTCCCTTTTGGGGGACCAGGCCATGAACACGACCTCCTGCGGCAGCTGCTTCTCGCCCACCTGCCTGNGGGTCAGGCTCTTCCCGCTCCGCCCATTTACCAAGTACTATTTAGTCCTAAACAAAGTACTGTTTCTTAAGCCCCGTTTCCATTTGGAGAGAAATTTTTAAAAATCACCAGCCATCCTGCGAGAAGACTCTAAGAGAGACTGAATTCCTAAACTCGTGCCTTCCCCCTCACTTCCTCCCTTTCCCCCGTCCTCCAACACCAACACAAAACCAGACCATCCCCTAGTACCTCACCTCTCAGCCCCTTAACGTCCAGCACTCACTAAATTAGACAAACAGCTAATCCTAAACAGAAAATTATCGCATTATACAAATACATGATAAGGGCTGTGGTAGCTCAATTAGTTGTTCTAGGGATGAGTTTTTTTTGGTACCAGTAATGATGCATAATAAAGGAACCATCACCTAATTCAATCAGGTTTTATTCTGGATGTTAGCATTTACATTTTTAGAAAATGGAACAAAAGGCTGACAATAAAAAAATAAATTAGCAACTATGTAGCAGCAAGAAAAGTCATGTCCTTTTTTTCTTATTCTTTACTTTCCTCTTGGAGAATATGGCATGTTTCATAGCTAGTCTTTTACAGATGGCCATGTTTACTCTCTTTCGAGTTTTCTGCCCCTTCTTTTTGTCAGATCTGTAAAGGAAAAAAGGAACAGAAATTAGAATAAAATGAAGAACACACTTCTCAGTACAAATACATTTGCTAGTATTTTAAATAAGTACATGAATTTTGTGGCAGTATGTGAAGTAGTGTCATAAAAAGTACAAGGAACATTCCGTCTCAAAATGTTATGATCTTTCAACTTCACAAAACTGTGCACTTTAGTGCCATTATATATTCATTTTTATGTATTTATTCAGCATTTAAATTTACACAGATATGGAAAACAAGAAACTCACCAAGTACAAAAAGGCACACACAAAGTTTCATGCTGAATATATCATGCTGAATAACACATGAATATATAATAGAAAGATTTAGAAGAAAGTACATAAAGTTTAACACCATCCTGTGCAATTAGTATGCATTAGTAAATACAACTAACAAGTGGATTGTTTTCTGACCTTGAAAAAGATGTCATAATGCAAAATGTTGAATAATTATAATAAAATATACAAATTTTTTATTAGAAATCTAAGTTATCTTCTGCAATGAATCAGCAAAAGAACTAACTGATGGCCTGAAAGAACTAAACCATTCTGGCACAACTGACAGAATAGTATCTTCCTTGACAGAAGAAATGGATGAGGTTTCATAAAATTCTTTTAGCATCCTTTTAAATTTTTTTAACAAAGGAAAAAGAAACATTAAGAGATGGATTTTTTGAGAGATATATAAACTGAAACATTGCTACCTTTTGTGTCTAATATTCCCTAAGCAAAACCCAGTTTACTATCAGTAGGACATGAAGCAATACACCTGTACCTCACCACACCTGGTGAGTCTCTTGATACTGATCCAAGAGAGCAATTGTCTTGAGTCTCACTCTATAACACAGGTACAGCTTTTGGGAGGGAAGATTTACACTTCCACTGCTACAGCCATTCAAGTCCAGAATCAAAGAAAAAACCATTACTCTGGAGAGGAACTTATAAAAGTGCAGTCAATTATCCTGAACTGGAAAGACTGAGCCATCTGCAGGATCATCTCCTAGCAAATCCCCTTTCTTCTCTTCAGTTAGTTCCATCTGAAGACACACACACCCCATTTACTTGGCTCTCTGATACATACAGGTATGTGTACAGTGTTGTTCTGTATGTTACAAAATGACAGTCATGGAAGAATGAAAGTACTCAACGTGACCCTCATTAATGGTGGAGATTTAGATCATACTACAAAAGGCACCTGAAATACCAGAAGGACAAAAGCAAAATATGCTGCAACAAAGCCAGCCAGACAGGAAGCAATAAAACCCTTATAGTGACTCTTTTCTCTGCCCTTTCACATGAGGAATTCAAAGGGGAAAAAAGTGTTCAATTACTTCAATTTTCAGTCATCTTGACAGAGCTCCATGCACCAGTCACCAAGTTTGCAATCCATATAAATCAGCTGTGAAAGAAAACCCACAGACAGGGAATTGGGAGCCCCAGCAAGTGACCTGCTTTTATCACACCCTGCTTTCAGTATATGGTCCCCAGCAATGCAGCAAGTGGGCAAAAGTGAAAGCTGCCATCAGCACCTAAAGGCAAAAATCATCTTTCTGAACTGATTCCATGACACAAGGTCTCCTCTCACGTGGATGCTGTTTTCCTGTGTTAGTGCAGTATCACACTTACTGACAGGCTGTTGTGCTGTGGGAGAGGCTGGGACAGGCACTGCGCTTGTGACCGGCCTGGCCACAGACGAAACAGCCAACGTCCCTCTTCCCACAACTGTGCTTTGGGAGGGTGCAGCAGCTGCACTTGTTACAGTGAAACCAAGCTGCAAAATAAACAACAGGATCCATCATCTTGGAAAAACAGTCCAGATGTTACAATGTACTTAACAAATTTTGGTTTTTTAACAGTAACAAAAATGACTACTTCAGCTATTTATACAGAGCTCGAAATACAACTAAATTTATGCATGAAACAATTTTATCATGATCTCTCAAATATTTTAGTAATTGTCTAATTGTTCATGAAAGTCAAAGTTTACAAAATTAGGAAACACTTACATGATAAATAGAAATATTTCAGTTTTCCCATGATAAATATAAATGGGATTCAGTATGTCTTGACAAGAATTTATTACATTTCCACACAGTGCAAGTACATCTAAAGAAGAGCAACTTGTGTGAAACTGAGACTTTTCCTTTATTCTATGTCTTCTGAATTACTACATTTTACTTCTTTCACAGAATGTTTTCTCTTCTGGTTTGGAATCTCAGTGTTTTTAGACTAAGTGCACTTATATTTAGAAAATATTTTTCTGTACTTACAAGGTTTTACACATTTTTTGCAAAGAATACAATGTTTCCACCGTCTGCCATCCTACAAAAGGCAAATAAATGGTTTTGTTTATTGAACTCCCCCACTGATTCTACCTTAAAACAGAACTACTCATGTATGGTCCCCACTGTTTACAGGAACAACTCCTCTGTAGGAAGGACTGTAACCCAGAAACAACAGTCCTGAGAATCTGTGAAAAGCACAGGTGAAATTTTGAAATTAGCAAGTTCTACAACTTCAAAGCCTAAGAAAAAATGCATGTGTCAATAGACCATGGCTGAGTAAATTCTGGTCTAAGTGGCAAGCAGCAAACTTATCCTGTCCTCTTTCAAACATAAAGGAATTAGGGAAAGAGAAATTAATTCCCAGTGGGTTATGGAAGATGTACTGTGAAGGTAATAATAAGTCTATGAAACTGAACTGCTGGGGGTTTCTCATGGAACTCAGTATCAGAACAGGCTTTACCAAAGCAAGTATTACAGAGGTTGTTATCTGATTACTGCTAAATAAAACTTCCATTCATGAAGAAATGAAAATACTTACTTTAGATGTACATGAATTGCATATCTCACAGTGCTGGTTACCAGAACTAACATATCGCTGGCATACAGTGCAAAACCTGGGGAAAAAGATGTACTGGTCCACTATTTGCTCACAAAACAATTAATCTGATGCAACCTTAACAACCAATATTAAGATTACAAAATCACTTCATTGAATTAAAATTGATGTCTTTGACCACTGAGGCCATTTACACACAGTACATCCACATAGAAAAATTCAGGTCAAATTATCAACAGTATCAGTAGTAAATGAAACTAAATTGCTCTGTCCTCAATGATTCTCTTACAAGTTCATTTTTTTACTACTGTATTAACAGCTGATTATCAGATATAGCTGTAAATCTCTCTTGTAGGTATAGACAATATTTCTTACAGAAAAAAATAAGGAAACTCATCATTCCACTCTGGAAAATATAATTGTCTTTTCAGACATTTCAGCTCTCCTATACATTGTTTATATAATATGCAACTTTAGAATGAGACAGAAAAAATGTGCTCTTAAGCCTGGCATCCAAGTTAGGCAAGACACTACTGAACAGCACCATCCCAAACTCCTTTGGAGACTTTATGCCCTAATTAAGAACACAGACACTCTTTTAAAAGTCACCTGAGCATTAATACATCTTACCTATAGCCCTCTTCCTCAGGAAGCACAATCATACTTGGGGTAAGGTTCGTGAAAATACGGACAGGAGACTGTCTACGACCTGTCTTGCCATGCTTATACAGTGCGTGATTATCATAGTCTACCTAGAAAAATAAAACCATAAAAAAGAGTCTTAAACTGAATGCTAAGCACAGGCAGAGCTATTTACATATTTATTATCTTTATATGTGCCTTATGAAATGTTCGTGTTTATATAAAAGACTCCAATGCCAAATCAGATTACAAATTCTACATCAAGTTTTCTGTCTCATTTACTTGTGAATTTGTGCAAACACAGTATTAGGCTAGACTCACAAACTTCAATGATCATATTGTACTTATTCCTTTTTGCTCATTTGTATGGGATACCTAAGATAATGTTGCAGTTGTTTACAAGAGCAATCTCCTAAAAAAAAAAGTATCATCACCATTTAGTTTGTCAGTACAAGAGGTGACATCTTAGCCCATCTCAGAATAATGACAAAGTTGCAAATCCAATTAGCCTGCTTTTTCTAGCACAGCCTTCAGAGACTTGTCACAAAAATTCTCAGCTCTGAACACTGGCAGGAATGCATGAGCACAAGCCTAACACAAGTTTTCAATTTTCTTCAACAAATTTCCATTCCACAAGGTACAAATACATTGTTCAGCACATCAATATCAAAATTCATGCAAAGTTGTTACATGAAAAAGTAAAGTTTTAGCACCATGAATACCCACGACTGAGCTCTCAAAACACACTAAGTACATGTGCTTAAACTATACACAGAATGGATACAATACTGAAGAAGCTGATGCCAGATTATTGCTTTATCACTGACAAGTTCACTTATTAAGTAATTCCAAACATTTCCATTGTTGTAACTGTACTCTGATCCCAGCAGTTTTGGAGATGAAAGAGCTTAATTTTTTAATATATATGTATTTCTTTTTCTAGGGCTGGGCACTACCCACTGACATTTCAACATCTGTGAAAAATGAAATATTCTTCATCAAGTTACCTCTCTCCTCAGCAACAAGCACCTGTCAGAATTAGTGAAAATTTTGTTTTACTGAAAGCCTGGCAGAATAAACAATTTAATGGATAAATGTCAGAAGAGTTAAAGATACATAGCAGGAATTTGATCAAGTTATCACAGATACAACTAATAGAAATACAGAATCCAGGCTTCACATGAGCAAGACCTAGCTACAGAGAATCACTGCCATTGCACCTGCTTTTACTCATATTCCTGTTCACACTGCACACAACTGGTATTTAGCAGATTCACTGGGCTCAGCCATACCTGGTAATCCATCATACTGAAGCTGGGGAAAAAGTCAAGAATACGAGACTCAAAGAAGTATGGAAATATCCAGAACATGGGCATCTCTTTGTCCTCATGACCTAGTAATGGTGTACATAGAGAAAAACACAGTACATGCAGCATGAGAAATTTACAGGGGCCATTCCAAACACACAAACATGGATATGTGCATCATGTGGGCAGAAGAACTCGTTCTCTTAGGCAACAGAAAGTTTTGGCATAGTTTACATGTAGGGATGTAAGGGCCATGTAACTAAACTCTTGACATATGCTTAAGCTGCTAAGAAAGGGTACTGGTTTGATAGCTCTTTTTTCTCTACCTTTAAGGACCATTTTAATTGCAAAGCAGATTTGAAAAAAAAGTTGGAAAAGTTTTTAAGACAGACTTTGAGAACTGGGCATTACTGAACTAAAACTATCAGGAGAGTAAATTAAATATACAGTAGTTCATCTTTAGAAATCAAAACATGAGTGCTCACATTCACCTGAGTAACAAGAATCACAGATTTATAAATAGGTATTTTTTCCTTAAGTTGATGTTACAGCACAACCCACCTATCTGGCTGTAATACACACCTTCCTTTTCTGTGTCCTTCCACATTGCCATCAGTTTTTTAAAACTAGAAGCCAGAGCTTCCACTAAACCTCCAAATGGGGGATCAGTTACCATAATGACTCTTTCACCATTCTCTTCATGCAAGAATTTCCTGCAAGTTTCATGTGCAGCCTGTAAGAAACAGAGGTTAATTTCCAGAAATAGAGATTCAAGAACTGTAAATATTTTGTCTTTGGCAATAAACCAATCACTGTAGAAGTGTCAGCTCTGAAGATGGAATTTTTTCCCCTCTTGTGGAGATGAATTTCCTCTTGAATAGCATTTAAAAAAACCACAAAAACCCCACTTAGATTTGAAGGACTGAAAACAAGTGCCCTGTTCAGCTAACATATTAAACATTACTGAAAATCAAAGAATGAGAGTG
>VZRX01003363.1:0-84095 GCA_013398075.1 Notiomystis cincta | reverse complement strand
CGCCCTTGCCGGGGGAGGGCTCTGGCGGCCCGGCCGCTTGTCTGAGCAGGGCTGCGGTGAGCGAGCCTCGCCGGCCTCGGCACCTGCTCCGGTCCCTGGGGCGGCCCCCGGCCCCGGCTGCGAGTGGCGGCCGCCGGCTCCCGGCTGGTGCCTGAGCTCCGAACAGCTTAAAGCAAAAGGGAGTGGTAAAAGTTTGCCATCTATTATTCTTAGCTGACTGCAGCGTGAGCGGTAGTGGGTTTACTCAAGTCCAGGACGACAGCGGACAGTAAATAGATCTTTTCCCCTTCCTAAGGTAATTCCCTAGAAGGGTGAGAGAAGGAGGGAGTCAGCCAGAGGCCTTTTTTCACTGGTCCATTGAAATAGATTTTCAAAGGGATGTTATTACAGTTACATCATCCCGGGAATCCCCCACAGTCAGCAGAGAAACATAAGGCCCCAGATTTTCCTCGACAAAGCTCCTGTTTTATGGACTGGAACAAAGTTTGGTTTTGTGTCAATATTACCATTACAGATTTGAGCTATAAATGCATATAAGGAATCTCAGCAGATCAAGCAATCTAGCCTGCTGATGTAGAGGGCATGAGATGGAAGGACCTGACACGAAGTTGGCACGTGACTTTGGCACTTGCACCTGGCAATTTATCCTGACATACAGGGTTTTGTCAGTGCTTCGCTTCTGCATGAGGACTGTAAATTACATTGGAAATTGCACTAAATATCATGAAGCATGGGACTGCAAAACCTTTTCAGAATGGAAATCCCAAGTCCCAGGACTGCCTGTCTCCTGACAGATGGTGTTATCAGAACAATCAGGGAATTTAATTTCTGTAACTACAATGTGCTTCGTTGAAGTGCCTCATTTGTTCTTGCTAAGTTATTGGGGGAAAGTTACGTTTGCTATTCTGATTCTTTTCAGCTTTTTTTTTTTTTTGGTTTTTATTTTCACTTGAGATGGCATCTCTAGTAACATTCTCTGTATTTAGACAAGGCAGATAAAATTCCTTTTATAATTTCTCTGCAGCATTTTTCTGCAAGGATGGGTTTCTTCATCATGAACCTTCCAGGTCTTCTCCCCATGGGAGTGCTCACTGTGATATCCATTCTCTGCTTTATTTTCTTTCCCCAAAATCATCCATTTATGGTCCAGAAAAATACAAAACGTGTTGTCCCTTCTGTACCTTCTCTGTGAACAGACTATTTTGAAGACTGGGGTTTGCCATCATCTTCCATGATAGGTGAGACTTCTGAGGGCCAGGTATGTGGAGATCCAAAACATGGTTTAGAGTTGGATTGGCTAAATTTCTCTCAGCTCTAAGCACCTCTGCCTCAAATTAGTCTAACATAAAAGTACACTAACTGTACTGCTGCCTTATCCACAGTTTAAGAGAGGAATCTTTAAAAAAGCAGCAATAAACCACACCCTACATATGCAGTAATTATTGGAAGTTTGGAAAACTGGCTACTCAAAGAATAGTCAGGGAAATACTCTTTTGTACCCTGCAGATCTTAAATTAAGAAGCTGACCTTCCAGCTCTTTCTATAGAAGGAAGGGCAGTGAGCTGCCCTCTTTTGTGATGCCTTTTGGTGGCTATTTTTTTTCATTATTGAAATGTATTTGTTTTCCAGTGTATTTTTCCAGCTTCAGGTTTCTGGTTCCTGTTATGCGTTGCTTTAGCATCTGTCTTCAGTGTAGGTACTCTAAACGATGCAGCAAGAACTTACCTGCCTGATTTTCAAAGAAACTAACAGGTGAAGTCCCTTGGTCTTCTTTTCTTTGGTAAGACAAGTTTCAAAAAGCATTCCTTGCTGCCCTCTGTTTTCTGGTCTGCAAGGAGAAAGAGGAGGAATATCAGATAGAGCTGGTGGCAGTGGGTTGTGTTAGAGGTACCACCGTTGCAGGATATCGGACAATGATGAGAAACGGGCTGGAAGGGAAAAAGATAAGGGATTGAAACAGATAAAACATGGGGGCATAGAAAGGCAGTATTGTTTTTCAAAGCTTCACTTACTCCTACTCAGGTAATCATGTGGTATCTTTCAGCTCCTCAAACTTAACTTCTCGCAGAGATTTTAAACATATTCGTGGTCACTCTTTAGGACTGCTCAGGGTTATTAACCAGGGCTATGCCTCAAGTGCCCTGTTGAGCTCCTTTGGCTTGGTTTGACCAGCAGCAGAAGTAGTAATTAGGAATCTTTCAGAGTTGCTGCTTGGAGGTGGTGGTGGGATGTTAACAGAATTATCCTCCTTGTCCTATCCATGGGCTTTAAATTTCAGAGAAATTGGAGGGAAGTAACACTGAAATCCTCACTGAGGTACCTGGGATAATTCATATCTGCAGAGATAAGGTCTCAGGCTTTCTGCAGCCATAGTCAGACATAAGGACCTCTCAGTGCAATACTCATCTGATACTTTCAGATTTATATTTTAAAAGCCTTAAATGAAACAAACCATAATGACTCTAGATGTAGTCTGTGTTTAAAAGGGACATTTTCCAGCTGAAATACTGGTGGAATATGATGGCAAAATGCCCTTAGTACAGATGCAACTTGTGTTAGTAGAACTGTGCTTTTGCCAGTGCAGCTTATTTCTGTTTGTCAGAGCAACACAAGTCCTGCAGGTGAGCACACGTTCATGTGTCCATATGGGGCTTGGTTTCCAGATGAGGGCTCGAATGGCCTTCCCCTCAGCTGTTTCTAAGCAGGCAGAAATGGTAATGCAGGAATGATGCTGCTTAACAAAGAGACCCTGACTCAGTCTAAACCTCAGATTGATGCAATATGTCCCTTTTGCTACTTGGTAATAATCATCTAGAAGTGTGCTAGTTCTTTTTAGTTAGAGATGACATTGGGAGCTGTTGTTCACTTGGCCATCTGCAAGCCTCAAAATAAGGCAGTGTACATGAGCTTGCTCCCCCTGTACTGTTCATTTTACGTGGTATCATCTTGCCAGCTTTTTTGGGAGAATGGCTACTTCCAGGCAGATGGCAGGAGCTGCAGGAAGCTGTGAAGCAGACTAATGTGTGAGCCACTAGATCTTACAGGTACAACATACCACTGATCATCTGTGACAGGTGATGTACCAACTCCTCCTGAGCTTAAAACTGTGCCTCTTCTTTTTTTGCTGTGCTTCTTCAGCACTTTCTGTTGTACCTTTGGAGGAAGAGGCATTCTGGTGAGTATCTGGGAGTGCAGTGCAGCATGGAGGAGGCATGGAGCAGGAGTGGTGGTTTCTTGAAGCCTTTTGTGAGCAGCACAATGTAACTCCATGCTGAAGTTTAAGGACAGAGGTCTCAGCCCTATCACTGCTGACAGTAATGTGAGTTTCTGTCTGACTTCTCTGGTGGTGAACCTGACTTCTAGAGTGATGGCAGAAGTCAGCTGCCCTCATTGTTTAAAAGCCACAATACTTCTCCAAAGCTATTGAAGGAAAGAAGAGTTTTGCATTGACTTCAGAGAGTTTGTATGGCTACCTGTCTAACTGCTGCATTGACCTGTGTGCAGATATCTGTGTTACCTGATGAGTAATAGCTGCTTAGATGTCTCCTGTGGTTCTTGGCTCTTAATCTTAGAGTAAAAGTACATGTTTTATGTTTAACACTGCTCCCATGCATGTGAATCAGCTTGGCTGATCTGGAGAGACAAGTTACACCAACCTGAGGAACAGACCTCCTGGGAGCCCTTCTGGAGCTCCACAGTTCTACCCTGTGTGTTCCCCAGGTGCTGGCTGACTGTCCCTGCTTGGACCTAGAATAATTAATGAATGACTTGATAAAAGGAGAAGGCTCCTTTATTGCCACTCAGCAGAAAACAATTACAGAAGGAATCTTCTAAGGATTTTACAGTGATGCCTTTTCTTCACATTTCCTTTCCCTCTTGCTGTTGTTCTTTGTGGCTTACCTTTGAGGTGTACCCTTTTCTCTTCTCCTCAATACTTGTTTTAATATCACATTCCCTCCTTGATGGCCTTCCCTTCCCCTCCCCTTGGTTTCCTCTCCCTAGCAGAGAAATTATATTAGTTCCTTGTTGTCTTCTCCCTCTGTCTGTGATGTGGTACAAGTAATTCCAAATCCTACTCCTCAGTTATTAATTTTTCACTTCAGCCCAGCAGAAAGATGCACTGTGTTTTGTGTTCAAACAATGGGGAGTTATAGTAAGGCAAAGACACAAAACTGCCTAATATGATTAAATATGAAGAAGTATAATAGAGGATGTATCTCTTATCTATATATATCATTTTATATCAAGCCTTCCCTGATTCTAATATTTTCAGTCTGAATTTGACAGAGAAAGCTATGCTGTGTTAGTACTGAAACTACACTGTGTTAGTATTTTAAGTTAATTGCTGTAGGTCTTAGACCACATGCAGGGGAAATATGGATTTCTCTTGCCTTAAACTATTCAGCCCTTCCGTTTTGTATCCATTAAAACAGATCTTAGCTTTTAAAGGCATAGACAGCCGTATTAAATCCTTACTGTTCAAGGCATGCCCTTGTTTCGTGTTTTGCACATTAGGCCACCACTGTTAGGATCAGAGTGGTTACCAGGTCACTTGGTAATTGGGGCAAAGACATTTCAAATGATTGCTATTGTATATTTCCAGAAATTAAAATATTTAATAAAACAGGGTTACAGGGAAGAAAAAAAAGCCCCAAACCCAAACCAACCCAGACTGTTTCTAATGTTCTTATATTTGAACCTGTCTGTCCTGGTTTAAAGACTGTTCCACTGACACTGACCTTTTAGAAGAATTTTTTCTCAGATTCTCACAGCACAAAGTTAGGGGACTATCTAAACTCATGTGACTTGTTTCATAATACATGTTTATCTTCTCTTTAAGTAATATAAAAGATTTGCCATTTTTATTAATCTTGCTATTCAAAGTCATACGACATTGTTGTTTCTTTCATCAGCTTGTTTCTAGTTACATTTTGAGCAATTGTTGAACCAGAAGGTAGTTTGTATCATAATTCTGATGTATTTCAGGTCTTAGCTTGTCCCTAAATGAATTAATTCTTTGTCCTTTTTAGCTCAAACTGCTCATAGAGCTTTGTCACACGCTTATAACACTTTGTTACAGGCTATCATCTTCAGCAGGCCTTCACTGCCTAGGAACACAAATTACTTCTGCAAGAACCAGAGAAAAGATAGTTCAGGTTATATGTACTTAGGACTGTAAACAGTGTTGCATTAAACAATGAATGGCTTAAAAATCTATAACCTTTTAGAATGAAACAAGAAATTTGACCTAAATCATACCCCCTAGTGTGCAGTTAGCTATTCATGTACATAATCTGCTGCACTTGGCAAAGCCTGTGAATGTTGTATTCTTGCCTTTCACTATCTCCACAGTAGTAATAATACTACAACAAAAATTGTGCTGATGGGATAGGAGGGTATTGTACTGGAGACAAAATTAAAAAAAACAGTGATGCCATTCTCTCTTTGTACTGAAAGAGCCCGTGGGAAAACTGTCCCTTTATTTCCCACAATATTTTCTTTTTCACAGAAAGCTGAATAGCAAGAAAATACAGGAAAGCCTAGTTTCTCAGCCTTTAAGGGCCTCTGAAAATATTTTAAAAACACCTTGTGCAAATTCAGTACTTTGTCTGATAATTTTAAATTAAAGAGCTTTAGGGTTTTTACCATATGTTTAAAACGTAGAACTCAAAAGATGACAGTAAATTATATTCTCTGTAAGGGGCTAAGATGGAAAACCCCCCCATGTTTCATCCTTACTATGGGTGCTCTACACACCTCTTACAGCTGCCTTTATATACATAACATTTATTTGGTTTTATTGTTAACTTATCAATGACTCAGGGGACAGGGAAGTAGAAAGCTCTAGACTTCTACATTGACAAACATATAAGTCTTTTTGAACAAAATTATAATAAAATGCAGCAGTAATATTAGTTAATACTAGTATTGATTTTGAAGTCTTTAAATGGAGATCATGCCTCCTCAGTGTTCATTCAGTAAAGTTTAATTAAGTTGAAATTTTTCCCCAGAAGGTTTCTGATCTCACTAAATCTGATGAATTAGGAGAAAGTATGACTAGAGTTTGTGGCCTCCCATTTTTTGTGTTATTTTCTTGAGATACCATGTATGTATATATATATTTGTCAATAAGACTGCTGTGCATTCTCATGTCACATAACATCCATGTTCACTAAAGGATTAACTTTAACTATTACTCAATTACTCCTTGTTTCTTTCTGGTTCTCTCTTCTGATACTGCAATTATTTGTAGAGTTTTTTAACTGTTCTTAATCCACAAGACTACCTGTTGAAACCAGTTTAACAGGTTGATGTGGCTGAAAACCAGACATGGACCATTTCTGATTGCCTTGTGGACCTTCAGTGGTCCAGTATTTTGACAGCCACTAGTAAACATTGGTGTATTTTCCCAAACTATCTATATTAGTTAGAGACTGGTGGTCTCTGATGTCTTGCTCTGAGATTCTGGACCCAAGCTGCTGGTGTGGTGGGCCATGCTCTGAGGCTGGCTTCTGGAGGAGTCCTGCAGTGTGCTCTGGGGATGTGATTGCCCCACCATTGAGGAGGGAAACCTGTTTGCTTTAGCTCTCAGTGCCCCCACCTGCCAAGCTTCTTCTCAGGGGGAGCCAGGCCATTTGAGAGCTCTGTGTGTGTGGGAGAGAGGAGCTCGTGTGCAGCCAGCCTTGCTGTTGGAGGAGGCCGTGCTTCAAGTGCAGAGCATGTCCACATCTTAAACCTGGTGTGCATACTTGAATTCCCCAAACTGGGAGTTCCTATGCCTGGGAAGCTCAGCTGCATCTAAACTGACTAAATGGTGTGGAAACAGAAACTAAAATTGCTGTTCTCAAAGATCAGCTTGGCTGTCACCTAGGTCCTGAAGCACAGGCAGTCTCTAAAATCTCACTTTTTCACCATTTCCACTCTTTTCTGATGTGTTCTTACCCCTGAACCCCCAGATTCCACAGGTGAGATGTCTGCTCTCTGTCTGGCAGAGCTGCTCCATCTAGTTCACATTCCTTGAGCCCATCTGCCAGACTGCTTTTGGTGGGCCCTGGTTCTAATGGGACTCACCTAAACTAAAGGAGTCTCAGGTAATTTTTGCTTTTGCTTAAAGAGATACTTGCCTTCATCTGTGCTCTGACCTGTGTGTCTTCTGCAATAGGTACCTTCCCAGTCTTTCCCACTGAAGCTGCTTCACATAAGTCTAAACTATTAAAGTTTCTTTGTGTGCAACAGAGCATGTGGGAGAAAGAGAAAGGACTCTTCAGCACCTTGCTTCAAATGCTCAAAAAGAAAGAGGAGTCTTTGGCTCCAGATACTAAATACAGCATTGTATTGTAAACTAAACAGTCACTGCATATAATATAAACTAACCCTGAAACAAAGACTAGAACCCAGGGGCCTCTGTTAGGGATTACTGTTCGCTCTCTTGCATCTGCTTCTTCTGGTCCAATGAATCTTTGCAGAAAAGAAATTAATAGGAAATAGCTTCAATGGTTAAGAATACAATCTCCATTCCTCCAGTCCTTCTCACTCATTAGCCAACAGTCACCCTAGGAATGTGGGTTTCAGTCTTCTCAAGACAAAAAAAGTCCAATCCCCCCATAAACCCCCAAAACAAACCACAAACAAAAAAACCAAACAAACCCCCAAACATGTTTCTCCTGTTTGGGTGGAACGCTTTAACCACGGAAAATATAAATGGAAGACATAGATTTCTTGATTCTTAGTCCTCTCTCATATTCAGATTCTCTGCAGATGTCCTTTAAATTATGCTGTTAGACATCTGCATTAATCATCTTGCCTTGTTGTCTGGACATACCTTTCTTTCTTCTCTGTCAATCAACAGGGATGTTTGGCTAAGGCAGGCTCTGAGCACTCATCTTGCTTTGTCAGTACCGCCAGATAAGCCCTGGGAAGTACAAAGAGAATGGCAGTGTTGTTTATGCTGCTTTTTGAGAACTTTCTGTATATTTCCTACAGCCAGGGCTCTTCCTTGCTTTCTAAATCTTTAGCTGTCTTGACTTCAGAGCTGAAATCAATGTGTAATATTTTTAACCTAGTTACATTCGTACAGACATCAGCAGCAAAGCAAAGCATATTTTGTTAAAAGAAAGAAACCATATCTGGGTAAGTCTTCCAAAAAACCCTGTGTGATGGCAGCATAGCTTGCTCTTTGATGTCTCTCTGGCAGTTGTCATAACTGGGTTAAGAAGCAGACACTAGAGCATGCATTTTTCGTCTTTGGGTAAGTGGCTTTAAATGTCATTTTGCTGCCCATGTACCACTAGGGTTATCTCGGGAGGAGGGTGGAAAAGTCAGAGGGGTCAGTTTTACCCCCCAGATGGAATGAAAGTATACATTTAAATGGCTGAAATATTTTCAGGATGGAGAAAATGAATCTTTGTTCCACTTCAGGAGAGACTAGTAGACATCTTGAAGTAAAATTCAATGTTAGGTTTTAGTAAGTCATTAAATTTACCCCTGGGAGGCACTTTGATACTGTTATGAACAAGGTATTTTATACAGATTTTGAAGAAGTGGTCATATCAATAATAGCAGTGGATATCATTGACATCTGATAATTGTATAAGAAATACATACAAAAGAAATTGAAATTTTTCTGGATAAATGACCTGCAGCTTGAAGTTTGGATTTTTACTTCTCTCATATCCATCTCTAAAATCTTACCAATTTACAGCTTGCATTTGGATGTCTTTTAATGTCAGAAGACATCTTTATTCTGCTAGGTCACAGAATCATAGGATGGCTCATGTTGAAAGGGACCTTTGAGATCATCTAATTCAAAGCCCCCTTCAGTGGTTAGAGACACTTTTCACTCAGAGCTCCATCCAGCCTGGCATTTAAACACTTCCAGGGATGGTGCATCCACAGCTTCTCTGGGCAACCTGTTCCAGTGCCTCAGCACCCTCACAGTAAAAGCTTTTCTTCTGAATAGCCAATCTAAACCTACTCTTTTCCAGTTTGAATCCATTTCCTCTTGTTCTGTCACTTCATGCTGTTACAAAAGTCTCTCCTACTTTCTTGTAGGTTCCTTTCAGGTGCTGGAAGACTAAGCTGAACAAATCCAAATCTCTCAGCCTTTCTTCACAAGAGAGGTATTCCATCTCTCTTAATCAACTTGGTAGCTTCCTGTGGACTCATTTCAACAGTTCCATGTCCTTTCTGTGCTGGGACCCCAGACCTGGATGCAGCACTGCAGGTGGGGTCTCACTGGAGCACAGCAGAGGGGCAGAATCCCCTCTCTCACCTCAATGGCCATGCTGTTTTTGGTGCAGCCCAGGAAATGTTTGACTTTCTGGGTTGTGAGTCCACATTGGTGGGTCATGCCCAGGCTCTCATCCACCAGCACCCCAAAGTCCTTTTCGGCAGGGCTGCTCTTGATCTGTTCATCCTGCAGTTCCTCTCTGGAGCAAGCTGGGAAATTCACAGAAAATAACACAGTGCAACCAGAAAGACCAGTTAATGTGTGGGGAATTTAGACCCACCAAATTTGGAATTTCTCCATGTCCATTCCCAGGCATATACAGAGCCGCGTGTATGTTACTGCAGCCAAACAGTAAAAGATAACAGAGACAGAAGCTGATAGAGGGGAAAGTGACCAAGAATGCTTAGGAATCTTCTCTTTTATAAGATCTAAATGTTGTCAAGCATGCAAGTGGTTGCTTTGTTAAAAACATCTGCTCTTTATAACTGGGACACACACAATTCCCCAGTCAGATCCCCGGGAAGTACAAATCAGTATTGGCTACTGCATCATCAAGGACCATCTCACAGCAGCACATCTGAGATCATTGTGCAGTTATAACTGTGCTCATTAATGCTTATTGAGAGAAAATCCAAGACATTTGAAAAGACCTATATAAAATCCAGTCTTCTTTGAGGGATACATGCAGTTGGTTCTGTGGAAGCCAATATAAAGGGAGCCAATATTGGGTGCAAGAGGTGCAGCAGTTTTTCTGGAGTTACATGTTAGAGTGTAGTCCTTGAGTTCATTCTGCTCCTTGCTGGGATGTTGTGTGTTTCTTGCTCATCTCCAGAGAGTTCTTGCCAGCAGCTTCTTCCCTTCAACCTTGATGGCTCTTCCATGGCACTATGTTTGTTGGAATTAAAAAGGCCATAGTAAATTTAAGAGACTGAAGGGGCATGAGAGAAAGGGATGACAAGAAAGTGTTGCTTCATTTACACTACTCCTGGTGCTGGAAGAATGAGAAGTAGTAGAGTTGTGCTCATATGCTGCTTTGTGGGGACCCTACAATTCTGCTGAGTTAATTTTGTAGTAGGGCCATTATGGAAGAATAAGAGTGAAAAGATTGTAAGGGATGTGTATCTGAACAGTTGTGGGTACATATCTTATACCCTGTCAGCAGCAAAATAAATAGGCTAGGGATGTGCTGACCTGTTGCATAGCAACCAGGAGGAAGCACAGAACCAAATCTCTGGATGTTTGTGATTTGTAAACCTTTTCAGAATAAAGTACAAGACCTTTGCCCATCTGCTAGAAATGTTCAGAAGCTGAAGGATAAAATGGTACATTCCCTGAAATGTAACACTTGACAACCATTTTTATTTATAGATAAATACACAGATGCAGTGTAAAAAGCCTGACTATTTTGCCTCAAGGTTATGTAGAAAAATATTTAATCTCTTCAGTTTTACTTAGTGTTTTCCTGAATTCATCACACACAGGAGATTCCTTTAAATACTGCAAATGCAAAGTTTTTGCAGCTGCAAATATTTGCTCATTGTTGTGATCTTGTAAACATTGATATGCCCATTTAGCAGAATTATTTATGTTATTCTACTGAAGTCAAGTGCAAATTCTGATGCATGATGAAAAGAGGCACTCATGTTTATTTAAAAATTGCTGTTGAGATGCTTCTAGCCCCTCTTGCCCATGTGAAGTGTGTTTCAAACATTATTTTCAAATGAATGTGATGAATCAGAATGCATTATACTAGGGTAGCAACTCCCTCTGGTTTCCTGCAGACCAAAGATGTTTGTCTGCTTTGTACAGTTTCATACTTTGCATGCACACTTTACAGTGGTAGAAGCCATAGGTAGATCTCATGGGATTTTTTTTCTATTGTAAAAATATATAATATTCCTAACTGTAGGAAAGATGCTAATTTGTACCATGTAGAGATAAATATGGTACATTATAGAAATGGATAATTTTTTTCTAGTGGAACACTTCATATGTGAGAGCTTCAATAGTAATAGTACTCCCACTCTATAAACCTATTCTTTAAAACCAAAATCAGTAATATATTGAGTGATATATTTTAATAATATAATAATGAGTAATATATTTTATTGTGCAACATCCTTACATTTCACATGAATACATTTTGCATTTTTGGACTCAAGTAACTGGCTATTTATGAAGGCATATGAATAATACATGTACAGCATCTCTAAATACTAGATGCTGCCTATTTATTTTAGAGAAGTACATTAATGGATCAATTATTTATAATTAGTTATATAGCATGACTAATAACATATGTAACAGTATTTAATGAACTCCTTTGGTAATTGCAATGGAGATAATAAAAAAAAGGACAACACAGAATGTCACAAACTAGGAAAGATCTTAAGGCTCATGAAGGGTAAAATTTCTACTCCTTTTGGACAATTTCTACTCCAGTGCAGCCCACTGAATGAACAGCATGTAAGAATCCCACAAGAACCAAAAAGCAGTAAAATTTGTAGGCTTTTTTTATGTCTCCTGCCCGATTTAGAAACTTAGGTTCCTTTCTAGATGAGCTTGGCAAAAGCAATGCAGGCAAAATACTATTCTAGGAAATACAAAGAACAGGCTTGAAGAGAAGGGAGATCTTATATATTGTTTACTTTTTCTGCTTAAAAAGTGTGCACTGTTGTAATTGTCTTTTTATTTTATTCATTATACATGGGAAATTTTGGGCTTTTTTTCTATATTTAGTCCAGCCTATGTACACATTTTGCAATGCTTTGTATTTGTTCTTCTGGTTTTATTACTCTAACAAGTATAAACTTAATGATACTGAAATTCAAGCAAACCTTTTTAGAACCTGTGACTGTTTCTGCTGTTAAGTGCTCATGTAAAGGCTTTGAAAAAATACCTGCTCAAATATTGTGATACTGATCATTGATAAAGACCTTATAGCTTATAAACTGTAATAATTGTACCTGTAAAAGTACTTGCATGGCTTTTAGTCTAGTCGAGGATAAAATGCTGTTGTTTGTAAGTTCATATTCTTACTGCTGCCACAAATGAAATGGTTGTGAGATGTTGCTGCCTGTGGGATGAGCTTAGTGGAGTAGTTTGGCATATGGTCTGTACAGCAGAGAAGTTTGTGCAAACATCATTATTATTTTAACAGTAATGTAAATTGTCTTCCAAATATCTTGCTTAATACACTGACAAGCTAAAAGGAACTTCTGGGAGCATTTTAAGGAGAGGACTTCTTCTTCTTCTTCTGTCTGAGACATTTACAGTGGAGATTTCTAGAACTTATTGTAGATCACCCACGGCCCTTTATCATCCTTAAAAAATGATTGGTGACTTTGGGGCATGCTCAATCTTAGCTGCTTTTAAACATCTGCTTTAGGAAAAGTGGAATCACATCCTAGGATGCTCAGCCTCTTTTGATGCCACTCTCCTGGTGGTAGGGATAGCTCTGCATTTACACTGTGGGTGTCCAGGATGCCATGAGCTAAGGCAGTAGAAGGTGAAGTCCCAGAAGTCAGTCCCTGGAAGGCAGCACTGCAGGAGCACAGCCTGGGTAGCTGCCATCGTGCTGGGTCTGGTGTGTAAGTGAATTAACTGTGCTTCCAAGCCTAAGAGGGGACTCTGAGGCTTGTTTAATGCACATGGGGAAAACTGACATCTTGAAATAGAACACTCCATTTCAATAAAATTCATGCCGTGAGGAGCCAGCTCCTTTCTCCAGTATCTCAAAGGAAGGAGAATTTTCTCCAAGTATTGGGAGTTCAGGCAGGTGCTCTCTGTGCAAGGTCCTGATAACAAGAAGCTGTGCCAGCATGTGTGCTAGCATGGCTCTTCTGGAGTGGGAGGACTCTCTCTCCCCTTTTGAAACCATGACAATAAACTGGGCCAAACAAATAAAAATTGACCTAAGAGCTAAGATTATGCATCTCCCTTGAAGAGGGGAGCCCCTGGCTGTTGCCCTGCTATGAAAATTATTTCTACACTTACTCAGCATTCAGCGTGTTTGTTCCTATGTGTTCCTTCTCCCACACAGGGGATTTAATTGCTTCAGTACAAAATGTGCTCCTCAGTGATTCCTTCTGACCAGTGCCTTCTCCCAGGCTGGAGATTAGGTTGTGCATAAGCCTTGGGCTGTCATTCTGCACCACAGAGAATGTTAAAAGTAAATCCTTTTTATTGCTTGCTTTTATCTCTCTTGGTGTGGCATGCCTTTTGGCACTCAGAATGGCATTTTTTAGAAATTTGCTCCAAATAATGAACAGTGCTAACTCCATGGTTAATGCCAAGCAGAGTGATAAGTACATTTGCCTCCTTGCTTGCTACCAGCTTGCTGGCATCTCAGAAAGGTGGTTAACATACCCTTGGTGTTCAGTTTGTGCTAAAACTGTAAACAGCTGGTCTGCAGGTTGGTAAGCTGTCTGGGGGGCTCAGGCACGACTATAATGTATTCAGGATGAAAGTATTTGACTGAGCTCTGGCAACATGCTTTGAAGGAAATTTAATAAATCATCTTTGTTGTATGTAAGATCTATTTTGTTAAAAATAGAGCAAAGTTATAATAGGATTTGATCACCCTGACTGGAGCATTGTAAGAAAGGGGCCAGGCACTAAACCATTGATGCTCAAATCAGGGGAAAAGCTAGTTAGCTTCCCTGACATTAAGGGAATGAATTTTTAGAAAGCCATTGATATCTGACAAACAGCTTGAAAAGGATGCCAGACCCTCAGGGTTTCTGTCAGGAGCCTTAAAATGCATTTGCATATTTTTTGCATAGAAACGGGAGCTCTCTCTCTGTTGCCAAACTGCAGAACTAAAAGGATGCCAAAACTCTATCTGGTCCAAAGGGCTCTGAGGGGTAACTTCATAATCAGAATTCAAATGTGTGCAACAGATTAGGAAAATTACTTCAAATGGGATTTCAACCATATCTAAGAGAGACCCAGAAATCCTGAACAGATTGGTAGGCCAAGCACTACCTGCACTGTCATTAAAATGCTCGGGTTCTTTCCTAGGCATTTCTCATGCAAAAAATAGCTCACTGACGTCAACTGATCACACAGATTAATGTTGTTTAAGGTGTTACTGCTTAGTTCTCTGGAGAGCAAATGCAATTTTTTTCTGACAATTTTGATTTTCTCCAACTGATAGCAATACTATTGTGAATAGGATGAGAGTGATGGAGGAATAAAGAAATGGTGGTCCTTCACATGCAGACTCTGTATCCAGTGGTCCCATTGTTTGGCAGCTGAGTGTCCTTCCTAGCTATATCATCTGCTGGCAGCTGTTGTGGATTGAACCAGGAGTCCCCCAGCCTGGAAAGGGTGCCTTGCCAGCTGAAGTGCAGAATCTGTGACTGTGAGCTGGAGTTTCAGCTGCTCTTATGCCTGTCCTTTTCATTAAATGCTTTCCTTGTCTGATTCCAAATGTTATTCTGTTCTTTCCTTAAAGGAAAATGCTTGCAAAGACAGCAAAGCATTTGGGGCTGAGATTCTGTTTAATGTGCAGGTGATGTTTTGTTGGCAGTATCCTCTATGTCACAGGCTAACTATGCTTTTATGATTTTGAGGAGGAAGCTGATGACTGCAGAGAAATTCATGATGGGTGAAAGTGCCGTGTAATTTTTAGCATATAATTTTACTCTCTGGTCATCCACCCAGCCAGGCAGTAATGTGAGTAGAGTTCTCATTATATTAATGAAGAGTTGACATTCAAATTTCCCATGCATCCAGTGAACATTAGACTTCCATTGCGAATACGTGGCACTGCCATTGATCTGATTGATTTTGAGTTGCAGCAGGGGATACGGTCGGTGATGTGTGAACAAGAAAGGCGCAGTTAACTCTTTTTGTGAATGTCTGTATTAGTCAGAACTGTCTTTGAAACAAAGTCCTGATAGGAAAACCAGTATTGATACAGTTAGATTACACTTTGTAATGATTATGATACTAGAAAATCAGTAAATAATCTGTGACTTAAGTTATGGATTTGTGCAACACTTGTGGGGTTTTAAAACTGTAGAAAAATATTTTCTACATATTTTCTTTAAAGATCTGTCTCTGTATCTGTATAGGATGACTTTTTATTTCCTTACTCTTCATTTTCAAGGCTCACGTATACATCAGCATAGGCTGACATAGATTTAAAAGACAGAGTGTTTGAGGCTTCAGATCACTGTCCTAAAGAAAAATGCATTTAAATGGTGGAAGAGGTCTTTCAGTATCTCAGAAGAAATGTTTTTGCCAAGTTTGTGTGGTTGGCTTCAAATCAGGAGTGTTATGCGCGTCTCCTGCCTCTTGGAAAGATGGTCTGAACACAAGACTTGGCAGAGCAATGTGCTGCTTCATTAAAGAGAAACTTAGATTTGCTGAGTTGCCTGGGTTTGTGCCTTGTCTGCAGCTTCTGGGGGGAATGGCCCAGCTTTCCCTGGAAGGGGTGGAGGAGATTCCTGGGCAGGATAGCTCAGAGCTTGGTGAGAGTGCTGGCTGGAGGGGTGAATGTGTGAGGGACACTGAGACTGAGCTGATGGGCTGTGTGGGAATGTGCTGGTGGAACAGGGGATCCTGCCTGGCAGCTGTGCAAAACACCTGCAGAAGAAAAAGCTCTCCTGTTTCTGTTTTTTGAAAATAAAATTATTACTTGTCTAAGAAGTTTGGGGCTGTTTGGGGCAGCTCTGATTCTGGTACTTGAAATCTATTTGTGGATCTGAGTTCTACAGTCTGGCAGAGAGGCGGAAGATCATGAAAATCAAAAGATTTTGGCTTCACTTTGAAAGCATTAAAGCATTATTTTGAACAGCAATAGTTTTGCTTCACAAGGGTAGTTTCCTAGTAGAGGTAATCTGAAAATATATTCCACATTTGGTGATATTCTGGTCTAATTTCTTGAAATGAAAATTACAAAAAACATTCTGCTTTCTACAATGTTGGTATAGTCCTAGGACCAGTGTTAATATAGAAATATATTTGTTGCAATTTTAGAAGCTCTACTTTTGATATAATTAACTATCTTTTTTTCAGTAAATAGGGAAATAATTCAATTTTCAGCTTGGTCTCCATTCTTTTGTTTCCAGCAGCGTCAAAATGTCAGACAAAAGTGATTTAAAAGCAGAACTTGAGCGCAAAAAACAACGTTTGGCTCAGATAAGGGAAGAAAAGAAACGGAAGGAGGAAGAAAGGAAGAAAAAAGAGGTAAATTTGCAAATCCACCTTTTAGATAGCTCATGCTTGCACAAGGGGCTTGCTGAGGTTTTGACATCCAGTATTGTATGCCCCAAGGTAACTGTCATGTGGAATGAGGTACTCAAACCCACATCAGACTAACCTTAAAATCAAAAAGCTTATTTTTAGTCAAGAATGTTGGGATGAGGGAATTGCTTTTAAAACCATGGCACTGTCAAATGACAACAGTTTAGACAACATGATGTGCATGTGTATGGAGAAAGAAAAATTGATTTGCCACAATGCTTTTTCCTGGGCTCTCCTTCAATGGAAAGGGAGTGGAGAGTGGGGAAAGACAGAAAGAGGACTCACATTTTTTCGAGCCATTACAATCTAAATATGTATTTTTGTACTCTGAAGACTAGTTTGATTACTAGCTAAGGTAACAGATTTACAATTATTATTCTCCAGTAAAGTAAAACATAATTGCAATTGCATTTTCATCTTCTGGCATGGGTGCATCTTTCAGTTCTGTTAAAGTTTGATTGACATATTAGTTTATTTGTCCTTGACAATATGCATTAGGTTTTTCATTAAGGGATTTGTACTTCTTTTTATTCAGTCACTTAGTGGAATAGAGGTGAGAATTGACAGGGAGTGGATATTCATTTTCATGCAAAGTCAGGGAAGCATTAAGTGATTATGCTTCCTTTCCTTCAAATGTCAACACTTACTATAGTTTAAAGCACCTGTTATCCTTTACTAATAACTGGTTTCCTTTTAAACTGACACTTTAATATTGTACATGAATTTCATGGAATTACTGTGGAAATGTGATGTGATCCAAGAAATCAGCATTCCAGTTTGGGCTGTCTTTTTAACCTTCTTTCATTTGAGCCATGTTTGTGCAGTTACAGCACACGCCCCAGTGAGGCTCCTGGAGTCACTGGGGAAGACCTCCTTAAGCAGACCTTTAAATGGTAACACTTCCAGTGTTCATTACTGAAGACCTAGGGGGAAGGGGCCAAGCTGATGGCTCGAGGGAGCTGTTAGGTCCTTCTCCTTTGTCCCCTGACTCTGACTTTGTGGAGATCTTGTGGTGGTTGAAACTTTCCATTGGCGCCGAGAGCCACGTGTGCAGGTAATGCTACAGTGCCTAACTGTGTATATGGGCTGTGCTGTGGTGCCAGATCAGTCCAGGAGAGAAGGCTCACACTCACTCACCGAGGTGCTTGGCCACTCACCCTGGTGCAGGAGAGCTGTCTACAGCCCTACACACTGTGAGGTAGTTCGTGTGAGGAGCTGAGCACAGGAATATGCCTGGACCTGGACTGTAAAATCAATGTTTCCTGGCTGTGTCTGAACTGGAGATAATGGGGATGCTTCTGAATTTCCAGGTTCTCTGTTGTGCCTGCACCAAGAACAGCACCACTCTGAGGAGCTGTACAAATCCTCTTTGCCCAACACTGGTTTCAGCAGAAAGGACAACCTCTTTGTGGGATTCTGGTTAATGCAGGTGCTCCTACTGTTTTTGGATGCCCAGAGATCAGAGTGGGAGAAGGCTAATGTGTGGAATCTCCAAGGAGGTAGAGATAGCTAAGCAGAGAGGGAAGGGTCTTGTGGACTTTTAATGGGCCAAGGGCTGCCAGAGTCCTGGTTTGGAGATGTCAGTTCTTTCCTTTGCACCTGTTGGATGTTGAAGTTAATGAGAAAGTATTTCTTTTCCCAACAAGTGCTTGGAACCAAATGTAGAACCTTAAGCTACATCCCTGAATTCTAATGAAATTTTATTCTTGATCTTGGAGTAAGTAGGAAGCAGCCAGTTTATTCAGGGTAATAATACCTGTTGTTCTATGGTCAGCTTTTATGTTAGTTGAATAAGTTGCACCTAATGAGTGAGAGGCAGAAAATTTCCATCATTGTGCTGTAAAAATTATTGCAATCCTTTCAAAGAGCAGTTTTACCATCCATTTAGGGTAAAATGCTGTTACTGATATATACAGTATAAATTATCTAAGTTATAGATTACCTAAATGTATCAAAATTAATTTCAAAGTGTACCAGAGCAGTAGTGAAAATATTTCCACACATATAATTGCTGGAGCTGATTATATGTGAAATAATTGCTGGAGCTGATTATGTATGAAATAAATTACTCTGTTTTCTTCTGGTTTAACTCAGGCTGATCTACAGCAGAAGAAGGAGCCAGCTCAGGAAGATTCTGACCTAGACCGTAAAAGAAGAGAGACAGAAGCTTTGTTACAGAGCATTGGTATATCCCCAGAACCACCTCTAGGTATTTAAGAGAAGCACACTGTAAAGCATTCAGCTCTGCCACAAAACTGATGCTTTCTCTCTACTAAAGCATGCTTGGCTTTCTTGATTTTTGGCTGTATTAGTGAAGTGAACTCTTCTGTTTGAATGCCTGCCATACCATTCACATATACAAGCTCATGGCATTTTGAGTACTTGTCATTGCCAAAAACATCTGTTTCATTTCTTCAGGAATTTTTTATGAACATAATGCAGGTTGGTTTTGCCTACCTGCAGTGATTTCTTTTCTGATGGACTGTTTTATCTTCTCACCCTAAAATATAAGTGCTGTACTTCATTATCCCCAAGTTTTGTTTCAAAAATTCAAATTAAGCATTTGTAAGGAAGGAGGAGCATAGTTATGTGGCAACTCCCACTGAGTTTCTTTTAAAATCAAGCAAAACTGGAGAAGGAAAATCAAAAAAACCCAAATCACAAATAGAAAAAAATAGACGCCCTTGTAGATTTTTGCTCTGGTTTCATGTGCTCGACCTATTTTTTGGTTTTGATTTTTCAGTTCAAGAACCTGAAGTCTTCAGTTTAAAAATACATACAGCATCTGAATATGGGTTACTTGATTAAGATGGGCCTAATTTTTTTAATGGTCCTAAAGCAANGTAATACATAGGAAAAACTTCACATTTGAAAAAATATTGAAGGTTTGATTTAGGAAAGCACCTTATTCAGGTGCCAGGGTGCCTATGCAAGTAGGTAGTGCCATTCTGAATTGGAATTTGAATTAATTACTTGGCATCAACCAACATTTATCAGGAAAAGTTATTATTTTTATAAGTTATGGTAGAGTGACTGAAGCTTTTAGACATCACTTCATAGAAGAATTGTCTGACAAGCACTGGTTAGGTTATTTTTATGAATAATAAAATATGTTTTTAAAATTATATAATGATACAAAAAAAAGTCCAAGATAAAATCAGATACGTCTTTAATGTATAACATTTAAATACTCATTTTTATATAAGAATGAGTATATATGTCCTTATAATTTTATTAACTAAATGCATATATTCATGTGGCAAATTATCAGTTTTTATCTTAGTTAATTTTTTTGTGTTTGATAACGTCAAAAGAACATGTAAATTCACACATAAGATGGTTCCTTTTAGTTAAAAATAGTATTTTGTTCTCTTTTGTTCCCTTTGCATGCACTCAGAATTAGTACACAGAGGAGGCTTTAATTCCACTTCACATGGTGCCAGGTCTCACTGTGAATATGGATATGTAAACAACCAGGCACACCTGTAACCAGCCAAAGGCTGTCACAGACAAATTCACTTCTCATGCTGCAGTCATTTCTGTGACAGTCTCCAGGGAGAATCTGCATTAAATGTTTGGCCACATGGAAAATCCAAATCTCTTGACAGGTCTGTCATTATACATTGTAAAGCATAACAAAGTACTTTAAAGTTTTACTCTGCTAAATCTAGAAAAGGAAATGCACACGATTTAAACCAAATGGGAAACTTTGCTTTTGCATTAACCTCCCTTTTTGTGTTTTATTCAATGTGGCTGCTTTGAAGAATACTTGCATTAAATCTTGACTGGAGCCATCTCTTAATTTTTAATATTTTTGAGAAACCATTTTAAAAGAAATCAGGATATTTTTACTCTTTTATTTATTATTTCTTTGCTGAAGAGCTTTAACTCGGGCTGACCTTGAGCTATGAACTTCCTTTCCTGTTTCAGGAAACAAAACTGCCTTTGCATGAAATATGCTTCAAAAGCCCTGGCAAGCCAGAGAGAAAATCATTTCAAGAGCTTGGGCAAATAGTGTCTAAACCAAGGGAAACTTTTCCTTGAGTGTTGAAATCATATCCCACCCAAAATGGAAATTTTGTGTGACCTACATTACTTAAGAAAACACAATCACCATGCAAACTAATGTGTATTCTCAGCATCTTTGGGAAATGATTTTAACTTAGCTGGATTTCCTTTTTTAGCTTTTATTTTGATGTCATTTTCACACTGCAGCCTTAGAGCGTATCTAGTGGACACTAGCTTTTGATTTAAATTCAGAATTTGAAAAGTGTGCTTGTTCTGTTGCCTACTTGACTTTACCAGAAGAGTTCACTTAGTTTTTTGACAAGACAAGCCCCTGATATTTCTTCATACCTTTAAAATTTTTGCAAGTCAACTTCAAACCAGACTCAAGAAAACAAGTGCTCTTTTATTTCCACAGGTATCTTCTCCATTGATTAGCTGTAGATTCCCATTGGGCTTTCAGTCCTGTCTAAATACATGTCAGTTTTAACACTTCCAGAAGTCTTAAAATTCACTTGACTCTCTTCCTTTTCTTTTTCTTTCCTTCCTTATTTGCTTTCACCATTTCAAACTCTCCTCCTCATTCATCCACTATCATTTTGGTCCATTGGTTTTGATTTGTCTGACACTGCTCTTCATCAGTGCAGTCGCTGCATGTGTTAACATGGGATACCTGTTATTTTCATTATTTAGTCCCAACCCCTATGTCTCCCTCTTCGAAATCAGTGAGCACACCCAGTGACGCAGGCAGCCAGGACTCAGGGGATCTGGGACCCATAGGAAGGTAAGACTCAGAGTTAACAGACTTGAATAAATGTGAGGGGTTTTCACTTTGCTCTTACTTCCCCATTTTTTCCTTTTCTGCTGTAAATAAGAACGTGCTGTATAGAATGTGTACTTTTATTTCTGCATTGTCCACTGTGTGTTACAGTCTGGTAAGGCTGGTCTCACATGTGAGGTAAATAAATACCTGCGGCAAATGGACCTTAAGCTCTGAGCCCCAAACCTTATAGTGGAAGCAAGAAGCAAGAATTCACACTTCTAAAATGGCCTACAGAAAGCTCTCATGCTGTTTGGAAATACACTAAAAAGGGGAGATGTGCCCAGGGGTGGAACCTGTTATTCATGATGACTTATCTTTGTTCACATAACCAGACCCCCTGGAATTCCTCCCCTGTGTAACTCCAGGTTGCCTCAGGTTCCTGTGACAGCTCGTTGCAGTGTGTGCCACTGACAGTGGCAGAGAAGAGCTTGCACAGGAACAGGCTGAAACATCCCAGGACCCACTGGCAATTCTGCCTTGGAAACTCTGGATATTGGAGAGTTTCCTGCAGAATGGACGGGAAGCAGCTCTGTTCTTGTTGGAAAGTGGAATGTGTGTGAGGGATGGAAACAAGAATAATCCTATTTTTGTTTCCGTGGCGGAAATAAAAAATGAAGTGGCGATCCCAAAATAATTCCTTCTCTGGAACAGAAAAGAAAGAAGAATGTGAGGTAAAGAAGGGTGTGTTCAAGTGAGAAGAGGTGCAAGCAGCTATACTGTGTATTTTGAGTAATGTAAAAGATGGATCCTAATAGCTCTTTTTGTATCACACTAATTCAGCATAGAGCTGAGCTGCCAGCTCATCCAAGTCTGTGAGCCAAGACGCTGCTAATGGCTTGAAAGCACAGTGATTGCTTTCTGTAGTTAACAGTGCTCAGTAGACACCATATCATACCTCTCCAGACACAGACTGCAGTGTGACAGAGCTTCTGGTCACCAGATTTCATGCCACACCAGCCTTCTGCTTAGAAAAATCACGGTTCCATAAGCAGAGAGTATGTTGTGTCCCCTTCAGCCACATGCAGACACTCTCCCTCATGATGTGAATGCTGCACAGCTGTTATTAAATCAGCTCAGCCCTGCTCCCAGGTCTGCCCTCTAGAAGAAATGGAGCTTGTTAAGTGGAATAGCCCTAGCCTATAAGATATAGCAGTTTAAAACACAGAAAATAATGTAATGCTGCCTTCATAAGTAAATGCAGTAGATTTCAGCAAGTCAAAGTGCTTTGAGTAGAACAAAAATAGTTTTTAAGCGAAGTATAGCCTGCTGTTCAGGATGAAGCTATTTACCACAGTCCTGCGTGAAGCTCTGACAAAGCTGGGTCGAGACTTCTAAATTCCTGCTTTTCCTCTGAACCTTAATGGTGGAACTTTTCTACTGTTAAGGTGAAAGGCTCTTGGAAGAATTTATTTGGCTGTGACCCACGCCAGCACTTTGGCTCTCTGTCAGCAGTGAGCACTGAAAGCAGATGACCACGTGTCCTTTCAGAGGAGAGCAGAGTTTGTCCCCTTCTTCTGAGCTCATGACATACTGCATTGTGGGCTTTCATTTTGGATCCATTTTCCAGCTTCTTGTGACCAGACTGGGAATTCAGTGGGAATCCTAAGACCTTGCTTGTAGTCTACCAGTTTGCTTGGCATGTTCTCAGGTATTGAAAGGGCTCTGCTGTGTGCCAGGAAGCTGCTTGCAGGTGTTTGCCTGGAGCAATTGGTTTGTGGTAATGGAAATATGATAGTCTGGGCCAGGCCCTGGGGAATGTCTGCAATCAGTGGGTAGTACTGAGTGGCAATTAGTCAAATTAGTGTCAGTGGCTGCAGGTAGATGTGCTCAGTGTTTGTGTGAACAGGTGCACTCAAGCCTGCATTGTGTGGTAGAGAGGCCAGACTTGGTGAGAAAGATATTGGTGGAATTGTAATTACAGTGGGTGAACAGGATGAAACCACTCCAGCTGTTTCCTCTGAGAGGTGCCCAGACCACACATCTGACTTATTTTGACTACTGCACGTATTATTGCCTGTTTATCTGTATAAACAAGGTTATGCTGCATTTAAATGTATTTTTCCATTTCACTTTCTGTGGTAGAGAGGGCACTTATGCTGAATCCCCTGCCATGCCATCACACTTGTTAGATCTTTCTCTGTTCCTTATTCTGCTATGAATTTTCTGTACTAGGCTGAGCTCAGGCTTTAGGGGAGAGCAGATTAGTTTGAAAGCTGCTAATGCCCCAGTCTCAGCGTTCACAGCTTGTCCGTTGTTGCTGCTGCTAACGCTGCTGCAGAAATGACGAGCTCACACAGCCTGGCAGAAATCCTGTGGGCAGTCTGATTACTCATTGCTGAAGTGTCCCCCAGAGGAAAATGATGGATATTTAAAAAAAAAAAAAGAAAAAAGCTGTGAAGTCACAGATTTCGGCTCGTTAAAGGAGAGAGGCTCTGTTACAAGGTCTGAAGAATGCAGGAAATCTTCATACATTCCCTTAGGAGGGAACAGATTCTGGTACAGAACTAGGTTGTGTTCCTACTTCTTTGAGTTGTTGGTACTTCTGGTAGTTGTCAGACTTAATCTGTTGGTCCCAATATCACCAAGTATATTTGAGATATGCTTTGATCAGCAGGCATCTGTGATTTCATATATAACAGTGAATGTACTTCAGCCAGAAACACAGGTTTCTGACATCTGCTTTTCAGGAAGGAAAATAAAAAAAAAACTGGAGAGTTTAAACAATTTTAAGTAGTTGTAGTCCTGGAAGCACAGACATCACTCAGTCTTACTTCACAAGATGAAAACGGACTGGCAACTTGCTCACCAAGTGTAGTAGTTATATGGTGAGCAAACAGGCTCTTCCAGCAGAAAAGGTGAAAGCAGAAAAGTGTTTGGTATTGAAGTTGGAAAAATATAAACCAAAACAATTGAATAGTGAGACAAATTCATTGCTAAAACAATTTACCTAAAGGCTCTGTGGGATCTTCTGTCACTGGCCATTGCTCATCCAGGATAATGTGCTTGACAAACAGGCAGATAATAGGTCAAACAGTGATTCATTCATAAAAGTTGTACAGCCCTTTTGTTGCACAGCAAGAAAAGCTGCATGGTCACAGTAGTCACTTCTGCCATGCCACCTACAGACTAGTAGTGCTGCCATCCTCCAGGACCATTGTCCATTATCTCCAGCACAATAGCCAGAGCAGTGCTGTCTTTTCTCTGAAGCCATTCAGTATGTTAGGAGAAGAGATGGGGTGGACTTTGTAATTGCACTAAACTGTGGAACTATTTCTATCTTCTGTACCTCAGGTTTCTATGGGGGTCTTCTGCTGCTTAATCTTCAGTGCCATTTTGCTATTTGTCATAACCTTTTCACTGGGGAAAACATTAGGTTTCAGCAGCATTCCAGCTTCCCTCTGAGCCATGATGGCAAGTGTAAGAAGCAGATGTTAGATGGATAACAGTTGTAGAAAGTGCTGACTGACTGCTTTCAGTTTGACAGGAGAGCCAAATTTCTTTTTTTTCTTTTGTGGTTTTGGGGATCATTTCTGGGTAGGCAGAGGTGCGTTATACTTTGATTCTGGTGCTGCTCTTAGTTACCAGGCTGCAATGAACAATTCATTGGAGCCCAGTTGTTGCTCAGAGAGCAACTTACCTATCTCCACATTGCTTTGCACATTCCACTTTGCTTTCTTGATGCCTGTGTGCTACACAGATAGGATAGAAAAATTACCTAGCCTGAGCAGCTGCCCATCTCTGAATAGATGGGTCACTGGTTCACAGAGCTTTCTTATATGATGTATTCAGACATGACTCATTTTCCATAAGATTGCAGGATTGCAGGATTGCATGGAATAGAGTATGCTTGGCTCTTTCAGGGTGAGTGTTCTGGTTTGTTTAGTATTTTGTAAGCATTTTGATGATTCCCAGTGTCCTCTTGCTGATGGTCAGCTTATGCATGCACAGACATACAAAACTGCAATGCAGATTTGAATACTTGTGAGGGAAAGGGCTGAGGTAAAGGCATTGGCTGAGAGCTCCTGTGCTGTAGCACAGTGTGAAACACAAATTTACCTCTGTTAATATAAAGCTGCTTTGTGATAACTGTGTGAATCTCCCTGGCAGATACTCTGAACTTTTGCTACCTAGTGTGCTGGAGAGGCTGCTAGCTCACACAACAGAGCCACCCATGGAGAGGCATGTTCTGCTACTCAGCATACCTTGGGCATCTGTAAATCTCCTCTTTGCAGCACTCAGGGCCATAAACTCCGGCTTTGTGTTGTCTGAGGAAGTGCACAAGGACAAACAGTGTTCAGTGCCTCAGAGCCAGGCAGTGCAGTATAAGGTTTTGTGGGCTGAGCAGCTCCCTGGAAAGGCCTTGTATCCTGGCTCAGGTAGGATCTGTCTGCACTTGGCATGTCAGCTCACTGTAAGAGAGCAGAAATACATCTGTGCTGGGAGGAGGTGCTGCTGGGGCTGGGCAGCTTGCAGTGCTCCCACCAGCCTGCATTGGTGTGTGTGCCTCTGTGACCCACAGGGGTCCTGTGTTTTCACCCTGGCATGTGGCATGCAGGGAGGAGTTCCATTTGTGGACCAAGATGGGATTTATCTGCGTGGCCCATTTTGCCCTGTATCCTTCACTGCTCCTTTATGTTCCTACGTGTTCTCAGCTAGCTTCACTGTCCTACAGCAGTAGGTTTGCACAGTAGCATCTCATTTATTGTGGATTGTGTGTGTATGTGCCCAGTGGAGTCCCATGTGTGCAGCATCTCCTGCTGTGCATTGAGTAACATGAGAATCCCATTAGGCTGGGTGTAAGGTTTCCTACCTTCCATCTGCTCAGTGAACTGCACCAGGCTCAGCTGTCTTGGATGTGTAAAGGTTAATGGTTATCCTTCTTTCTGCAAGAATTTTATCTGTGCCCTTTTGCTTTCTAACTTACATATTTTGCTGTGCATAAATTTAGGTACCTATATATTTTGTGGGCTCCCATAAAGACAAAGACATTAATCTTCTGGTGGCTTCTTTCAGAGGATGGTTATTTCAAAATGGTGCTCTATCTGCTGTAAAATAATGTAAGCTGGATTATTTTGTACAATTCTCTCATAGCCCATTGGACTGTGCTGTGGATTTGTTTGGCTACAGATACTCATTCTGTAATTATTGTTCTTATTTGGATTAGGGCACTATGTTATACTTAATTTAAATGGTTCCTACCTGATTTATGTTGTTCCTTTGATATCACAGATTTTGAGATAGGTTTTATGCACAGAAATCGATTCACTTCCTTCAGAGTATGAAGTGTATTTGCAGTAAAGCAGGGTTAGCCCTTCTTTGGATGGAGCTCTGAATATTTAATGAAAGTTCTTGTGAGAATGAGTTTAAGCATTGCGTTAGGTAGCAAAGAAAACAAAAAATAAAGGGAAACTGGATTTCTCAAAGAGAGTTTGTAGCAATAATATGCTGGAAAAGTTAGATCAGTCTGGAATCCTGATTGTCTCATCATCACTAGATTTCTAATTTTGCATGAAATACATTAAATGAGAAATCCTAGAAATAGAACAGCTGTCTGCAGTGCTGGAGCACTTTTCTCTGAGGAGCAGTATCGCCTTTGGCTTTGGCTTGTGGCATGATTTTTTTGTCCACTGCATCAGTTCATCTTGCAGTTACTGTGACCTCTGAATGTTCCCAGTTGTATTCCAGAGAATATAGTAGCAGCTGTCACATTAGGCTGGATGTCCTTACTGACAGAGAGTTGAGAGCATGTCTTCTTCTCTCTCCTTCTGTTTTGAAGTTTGCTGGCAGTATTAGTCTGCATTCGTGTATGTTTTCATCAGATGTGATCCTCTGTTGCTTCCATCTACCATGGCCACTTTGAGACATTTCATTATAAAAAGAAATACACTTAGGATATGTTTTCTTCCGTTGTGTTGATGTTCACCCCCAGGTGATATTGGCCCTGTGCTGGGAGAAACAGACATAAATCCAGTCCTTTTTCTCTGCAGCATATTGTTTACTCATTTTTGTATAAATAAGAGGTGTTCTGATTTATAATGCAGCATCTAAACACACACACACCAGTATTGTGTTAATCCCACATTACTTCATGTCTGACTGTCAAACAAAAACATTTCATGTTTTTCAGATACAGGATCAAAAGGAAGGAGATAGCTCTGGAGCATCTGGGCACCAAATGAATCAAAGCCATGTCATTGCTTTACAATTTTGTATTTACTCTTGCCCACTGTCAGTCAGTACAAAAAAAAGTAACTCTATTCCAGTGTGTTCTTAATACATAATATTTAAAATCAGAAGGGTACTTTTTGTTTGATAATCTTTCATGAGTACATCTACATGTCATCAAAGTGTTTGAGTTCCATCCTTTTTTTCCTGAAAAATCAGAGTTGGCAACTCAGCTTTTGTTTTAAAACAGCTTGTTACCTAGAACAGCAGTATAACACATCAGTGAGCTGAAGAAAGGGTATCAGAATGCCATTCTCCTTTTTAAGTTTGATTACTCAGATAAAAAAGGCAAAAGAAGGTAGATTCTGGTCTCTATTTCATTTGTACAGAAAGGTTGGATTATTGTAGTAGATGACCTTTAATAGTCCATAGAGCATATTTCCTCTCTTCTCTTTAGCTGCAGAAAACATCTCTCACAGACATTTAGCAAAACCATGTTTCTGTAGGATCTGATAAAACCACTGCCAACAGAACTGTATTGCCTCGGGCTGAGCTACTTTATCATTAAGTAAATGCATTTGACAGGTTCTGTGCAATGATGCTGTTTCATCACTGCCACTCAGCTTTGCATTACCAGCATTTCTTTGTGTTAACACATTCAGAAATGACAGGGATCCTTCTTCACTTGTGCCAGGACAAGTGGGCCAGTGATGTATTGCCTCAGGAGCAGCAGCTGTAACAGTTATTAGTAGTGGATTATTTTCTTTATGGTGCTTTTTTGTAAGATCAATTTATATGTACAAAATGCTTTCTAAATGGCTGCTTTAGTGGTGTACTTATTTCATAAATGGGCTAAGCCAAAGGGAAGCACAGAACAATGTAAAGACTCTGAGGGAGCTACAGGAGAGACTGAGGGAAAAGAACTACTCAGAGGGACTCTGAGGGAAAACAACTACTTCATGGCAATGGTGTTTTATTCAGACAAGGAAGGATTGTAACCCCAGGGACTGTGGTGTTGTCTTTCACAGTACAGAGTCAAGAGAAGTTTTCTGCTTGGTGGCTAGAGATGAATGGGATACTCTCTGGGATGCTGTGTTGCCACTCTGTTTTGGTGGCTTTGGGCTTGGTGTGGGATGTGCACCATTACATGATAGAACAAAAATTAATAACACCCAGCTCTTACATTTTTTTCCATTTAATTTACCACGACTCCATCGTCAGGATCTCCTGGCACACGTTTCATTTTACAGTTTCCAGCAGACTTAGAGGCCAAATTGTGCCTTAAGCCTTCTTGACCTGCATGGTGATGGTTTCTGTGAAGCAGTGACAGTGTCAGCCTCCTCCCCTTGCCTGGGGGACCCCTGGCTGTCTCTGCAGTCTTTGGCCTAGGAACTCTGCTGCTTTTTAAAGCGATGCTGCAATCTCTCACACTTCCCAACATCAGCCTGTTTCCAGGAGAGTGATGGGTGGCTGTGTCGAGCTGTTTGCACATCACAGCTTGCCCTGCATAGGTTAGGGTGCAAGGCTGGAGGATGGCAGATTTCTTACACAAGAAGAACCACAGTCCTTCTCCTTTACATTCAATGGATATTTAGCCCTAGATAGCTAAAGCCTCTCCCTGCCAGTTTCTTTTCTTTTTTTTTTTTTTTTTTTTAAGCCTATAAACAGAAGCAGATACCTTAGGGACTGGTATTGGCAGTTGCTTTCAAGTGTCTGTATATCTGACCTAGAAAGTGGGGAGTGCTTTTCGGTGCGTGCCAGTTACGAAGTCTGAATGGTCCATATTAATTAGAATCATCTGCAATCCTTTTAGTGTGTGAGCCTGTGGCATCATTAAGGATTTTCATGCTTTCCTTCCTGCAGGATTGATAGAGTTCAGTCCTCCAGATCTTTGATTATTTTTCTCATTAGCAAGCATCTCCATGCTATAAATCAAAGGAGAAGGAAAGATTGCCATTCCCAGGGTGCTTCGTAAAATGCCTTGGAAACCTGAGCCTCAGCTGCATCCAGAAGAAAATAATATTAATGTATAAAGCCCCACTTAACCATTTAGGTTATCAGCTCAGCTACAGTTAGTTCTCTTTAGTTATTTACAGCCATATCATCATATATTTAGTCAGATCATTTTAGGGACTAAAACATTAATCCTCTTAAAACAAAACAACTTACTTGCTAAGGCCAGCTTAGCTCAAACAGTTCTCTTGCACTGAATTTCATCTTGATTTAATTAAATTGTGTGAGATCACCTCCTATGTTAAACTGTTTAACATAATTAAACTGGTACACTTTGTGCATATTGATGTTTTCTCCTCCTTTAGCCTATTAAAAAGACTTTAGAAAATTCCCATTCACAATCTTATGTTTTATCTGGAAAAATAAAAAGATGTTATGAGTAACTGTTTTGGTAATGAAATTTTTAGGATCTTTCTTCAAATATGTAAAATGGGATTTGCTGCCACTGGTGAGATATTGCTATAGTTCTTTTTTTTTTCTTTTACCCAAGGAGATTTGAAACAGTCTAAGTATTCCATATAAAATTTTCCATAAGCAGAACCTATGAAAATGGATGGTTTTCCATTTAAAACTGATTTTGATTCATGAATTTTAGATGTAGTAGTCTATTTACTGTAATAGTTCAAACTCAGAAAACTATTTCTGAGCTGGTCTATTAAAATTCAGATCATTGGGTCATGAGAACTTTTGACATTTTTCTGTTTCATTTCACTGTTAATGTGAAAAATTTTTGATGACTCTCATACAGTGAGCTCTTATTCCAACCCTAGTTGTAGCAAAAATCTCATCCCCTTTTTGAATGATTTGGCTTTTTCTACCATGAAATAAATTGTATAAAGGAAGGGAAACAAAAGCTCTTCTTCCTGCTTGTAGTTACTGGATTTTAGTACCAAAGCAAAATTGAAAATGTGCTGAAATATTTCACCTTCTTCTTCAGCTGATTAATACCAGACCTAAAAGTTGTAGGTTCCAACCTTCGTGTTACCTCTTTGAGTCTTCTGAAAGGTTATGGGTTGCTTTTCCTAGATATGACTGTTAAATGTGGGTTTGTCTTTTATGCAATTGTACCCAAAGCCCCTTGAAGTTTATGAGAAAACTTTCCTTGAATGCATATCCATAGAGTCTGGATCAAAGACTCCAAATGTGAGTGCTGCAATTCCTTTCAAGCATTTGCACGAGCTGATAGCATATAAAACTTCTTCTGCCAAGTTCTTTCTTTACATTTTTGAGCATTTGAGTTCTGTTTTGTTGCACAGATTTACTCTTGGTATAAAAACCAAGACAAAAATAGTGTTGGAAAAAAGAATTTTCAGGGTTTGCTAAGAGAATAAAACAACTTGTGCCTTCCCCCTGAACATGTTTTTTATTACTGCACTTTCAAAATGACCATTTGGTATCTGGCATTCAGAATAAATCTGTGTCAGTTCTAACTCTTTGACCTTCTGTCCTCACAGATCCAGCCTGCTGCCCACAGTGACCCTCCTGGTAAACCAGGGTAAATTTGCAGACTAAGATTTCTGTAGCTATAGAATATCAAGTGTGAGTATGACATTGCCAGGAGGTCTGTAATGTAGACCTGAATCAAAGGACAGACTTCAAATATAGCAGATAGTTTCAGCAGATTGGATGAATTAAACTGCTGATTTAATTAGTGGAATTCTGTGAAATGGGAATCAGCAAGGTGTTGGTCCTGTGATATGTCTTTATCATTGCAGGGTTGCCAGAATTGTTCATCCTGATTTAAAAGTCAGCTGGTTTTTGAAAACTATTAAATGCATTCTCTAGCATAGCCTTAATTCAAGAAGAATTTTGAAACACACGTGTTTTAAATATTATTTGTCCATAATTTTTCATAAATATACCTTTAAAAAAAGGTGTTTTAAACTCATGTGATTCTGAAAAGGGCTCTTGTGGTTGCAGGCAGCTAAAAGATAGTGCTGTGCTCTCAGGGAGGTCAGAGTTGCTCTTTTTACTGGTGAAGACTGGAAGTCAGAGGTGTCAGCCTGCTTGGAAGTGTGAATGCAAACCCAAGCAAAACCTTCTGGCTGTGCTCCAGTAGCAGTGCCAAACTCCTTGTTCCCTGACTGCATTAAGGCATTTTATTTTATGATTAGCATTAGCAGCCCAGCTCTGAACACAAGGACACACAGTGGAGTCAGAGCAGACTTCTGCTCCAGGAGACGCGTGAGCGTCATGTTGGGAGGCACACATCCTCCCTGGGTGCTGATAGCCATCTTGCTTAGAATGTGCTTCAGAAAACAAGCAGCACAAGGAAGGTATTTTCCTCTTGCCAATCCTTTCAAAGTGGAACAGATCTGCAAAACAGAGCACAGATGGCAGCAGAATAGTGGCTTAGATGCAAACCATCCATTGAGGCAAGTGGTACTTTTCCATCTCTGACTAGTAGCTTTGAATCTTCTCTTTTTTTGATATAGTTTGTTTTGGAGACACACTTCAAATGTACAAAAAGTATCAGAAAGTGAAAATGACAGTGGAGAGAAAATTATAAAAAGGTAGAGTGGAAGGAATAAAAATAAACATCTTATCTGTACACAGATATATTTAAACATCTGCAGTAATTTCTCATCAACAGTTTCTTAGTTCTGATTTTCTTTTTAATCAGCAGCAAGTTAGGAGTTTTTGAGAAACTGACACGAAAAACTAGGTAGAACTCTCTAAAGTAGCTATTTTATTATGCAGCCTTAAATTAATTCTGGCAATATTCAGACATCAAAAAAAAAAAAGAAGTAGTCTACATATATGATAGGTTACACATTGAAATTGCAAATACTGCTGGATTGTATTTTGCTGACAATATTTGGTATCATGTTGAAAAAAAGCATTCCTACACATCTTAGCATTATATTCTGTTGGTGATTTTAAAATGTCTCATCTCACAATTTTTGCATCCATTTATTTTTCAAGATTGTCTGAGTTGGGTGTAACGTGTTTTTTAGTGTGCCATCAGTGTGAAGGTGCACAGTTCTTAATGTAAGCAACTCTGAAACTTTTGGAAGTTGTAATCCAGGGTTAAAATTATAATTTTAACCACAAGGCTCCTGCTTACATCAAAGTCAGAAGCAAGAATTGTGTTCTTCTCTGCAGTTTTGGGCTTGTTGGTTAGCTCCTTTTTCCTAGTTTACTTCTTTTTCTAGTTGCATTTGAAGTTAGAAGAAAAGAAAGCATGAAGCAGATTGAAGCCTGCAGGCTCTCAAGTAGCAGCTGTTTGCTTCCTTATCTATTTCTCAGCAGATCAAAGTGAAAGTGAGTGAACAGTAAAGATACCACCACCTCTAATACCTACTCACAATTGGAGTCTAAGTTGGCTGCTTGGAACTGCTGCATGGAGCAATCTCCTGCCTTTCTGTTTGTATGGAAAGAGTCCATGGTAATGTTTCACTGGTGGAGCCCTTCATTTAGGTGCCTGGAGATTGTATAAATACCTCCTGCAACATATGGACCCCCTCCTACCACAGATGGGGAGGATGAGACTAGTCACATTCACATAATTTCAGAAATACTGCTCTGGTAAGCAAAGGTGCCTTGAGACTTCCTACAGGATGGTGAGTTCAAATGCTCTGGGTGAGTCCCACCTTCACTTCTGGTCTCTTTGCTTCAGTTTAGTGAGAGTCTATGCTCTGCTTAGGGGATTGGCCTTTGATCACTGAAAAAAGCCTGGCACAGCCTAATCTGTGGAGTCATGGCACAGTCTGCCACTGAATTTTAGGGTTAGGAGAGCGTTGCTATTTCCCACACAAAATGACACAAAAGGTCATTTTAGGGCATTGCTGCTGCAAGGGGAGATGCTTGGCTTGGGGCCTGTCAGATCTCATGATGTTTCATTAGGGACACAAATGGGTGTCTCAGTTCAGCAGATACCTCAAGTCTCAGTCCACTGTCAATGCAGTTCTCTCCTGGTCTGGAGAGCACAACGGCTCTTGGTGACAGCAGATGCCAGAATACGGTGTTTGCTTTCCTCTGGTTCTGCTTGAAGGGGTGATTTGCAGTGCTGCTAGAAGCCCCTGGGAAAGCAGAGTTTGCTGCTGTTCCTGTGAGCAGCGTTTTTTTCAAAAGCATGGATTTTCAGGCCTGGTTGCTCTTGATCTGGGGAAGAAGTCATGCAGAACTCATGTTCTGCAGCATCAGCAAGAGATGAGGGAGGATTTGATTTTGGCTGCAGGGAAGCAGAGTCAGAACTAAGCTGTCAGTAAATTGCACATGAAAGGTATTGGATTGGGGCACTTACCCAGAGCCAAGTTCTGTTGTGATATGACCATGATTACAGATACTAAATATCATTTTATGATGGCAGATGTCTAAGTATGTGTATTGGAACTGATGCCTTACGTGTTTCATACACTGCTGCTAAGGCCAGACCCAAAGTTGCTTAAATCATCTGAGAAGTTCTTGTAGATTCCAGACAGTTTTGGATGTCAGAATCTATGCTTCATTAATGCATTCTGATGTTGGGAATTTTCCAAAAGGTTTCAACTGATTTATTTTATTTTTAGTTCATTTATTTTAGTCTTTTCCACATTTTTAATCTACATAATTGACTTTATGCCAAAATAAAATCTTCTAGAGGTAAGGTTACATAGAGCATTGTAACATATGGCAGTGCCTGTTTTTCCATGGTAATAATAATAATAATGCTACAGAAAAGGGAATGCTTCTGTTCAGATTCCTCCCACCTTAAATTTTGCAACAGTTCTCTGTCCTTTTAGAACTGTGCTCTGAATATCTTCCTAATGCTTTGGGCTTGAATTCAGAAGAGATAAGTGTTGTTTTGCCACCCAATCCTTTATTAAATATATGACATCTGGGCCTCTTCCTCCTGTTGGTTTCTTTCTTCAGATTATTAAAAGACATGTCAAAATGATGTGTCAAAATTTTCTGGTACTTCTTCAGTAGCAAGAGCTGAAACAGCACCAGCATTAATACTGTCCTAAATTTGAGGAAAAATAGGTTATTGAGATGCCATTCTAAAGGAAGAGAGTGAAAGCAGATCAGTTTAAAGAGAGGTAATAACACTTGTAGCTTGTCTTCTTAGTGCAAGATCTAACAGCCCTCATTCCCTTTGTGCTGCTTTAGAACAATCTGTTATTTGGTAATACAGCTTTTTATCTTTCAGTCAGCCAGGGTCAGCTGTTTTGCACTGAACATGGAGAAGGAGAATGCACCATGACACAGGGCTATTGTTTGCCACTATGTGGGAGACTGATACAGCAGTCAGCTCTGAAGCAATGTTGGGTAGTTCTGATTAAAATAGTGTCAGTGCTGTCTGGGTGCAGGACACAGACTGATCTGGCTTAGCCCTGACTATGCTGTTCAGTGAGTTTCCAGGGGTCCTTCCCATGCCTATGTCACTCCCTTCACCCATGGGAGATGTCTGCAGGACTGGAGGCTGCTGGGGAGCACTTTTACATGCTTGGTCTAAGGCTCCTCTCTTTTCCCCATAAAAATGTTCAACTAAAATGTTTTGCATCTCCTCTACATAGACTTGTGCCAAAATCCACTGAAGCCATTTAGGGGAACCTTGATCAGCCTGTGCTCTCTGGAAGGTCCAGAGTGGGAGCACCTCAGCCTGACTGCTGACTTCCAGGCCACACACGTGTCCTCAGGGTCTGGGACATTACTGTCTCTGCCTCTGTCTGGGTGACGTGAAGTGAAGCCATTGCAGTCTTCTTTTATGAAGAAGTGAGAAAGAAAAAAGAAGAGCAACAGCACCTAATCCTTTTCCTCATGAAGAAGTGTCTGGAGGAGGAACTCATGCACTAGCTGGAAAAAGACTGGCAACCCCTTTTCTGCTGAGATCCAGTGGCATTTCAGAATGCCCACTGAGAAGTGTCCACAGGAGAACAAGTGTAATTATGATGCTCATCCGTACGATCAAGGAATGTCGGTGACAGTATCTGTTCATCACAAACAGATGAGCTTTCATTTTCTAGTCAGGATGACAGCACAGGCTATCCAACATTGTTTTTGGGTTGCTAATCCTCAAAGAATCTATTTGTTTCTTTTTTGATGTTATTGCCATGGAAACTGGCTAAACTGCAGGTCCAGATTACATCTTTACTGTTCACTCACTTTCCTTTTGATCTGATGACATTCTTCAGGTGCCAGGAAGAGACAAAGAACAAATCAATAGTGTACCTTGAAACACAGAGTCACTCCCTGTGCTCTCCAGCCTCTACTACCTGAATGTGGCCACTTGTGATCTGTCTCCCTGGGCAAGAGATGTGAAATCTGAAGGTTTGTTACCTGCAGCCTCATTTTCTGTGACAGCATTGCTCAGCCAGGCTGGAGAGGACAACTCAGCAGATTGCTCCCTCACCTATTTCTCACACCTGTGCAAGTGGTAACACAGCAATGCACAGTGGAGCACAAATCTAGGAAATGTTTTGCAGATACACTAAAACTGTTGAGAACAGATATAATCAGGAGTCAAGGAGAATTGCTATTAAAAATAGGTATCAGTGTCCAGAGTGGTGAAGGCCGTATGTCAGAATCCAGATAATAAATACTGAAGGGAAGAACATGTCTCTACTACATATTTGCATGTGATGGCCCAAACCATAAGTGTTTCTCGTATTTTTGGGGTTTGAGTGCTGTCTTGAGTGTGGGAGATCTCTAAATTTATTTTGTTTCATCATTTTTAGCTGAATACCAGGTAAAGGTTCCCTCTCTTGTGACCTGGTCTGTATTCTTAGAGGTGGAACATAGGGACTATACTTCTAGAGACCTGTTGCAAGCTCTTGCTTTAATCAAATGATAATGGTGTTCTTTCTGATGAAATAGCCTTTATCTCCCAAAAAATTCTGTAGGTTTGAAAGTGAATGCTGGGAGGAGGAAACTGAAATGAGTTATGTATATTTTCTTTTAAGAGTCTGGAAAACCTGTGCATGACTAGGCAGCAGTAAAATCAGAAACTGGCACTTATATAGGAAGTCCTAATATATGCAAGTGACCTTGATGACATTACAAGAGTATTCTTCACACAGATAGCATTTTTAATGGAGTATCTATAATGCATTAGTAATTGATGCCTTTGCTTTGCATCAGGCATTCAGATCATATGTCCATTTTCCACTGTACTTACACTGCAGCAAAATTACAAGGGGAAAATCTGTTCTTTATTACTGTATTATTTTATCTCTGACCTTTTGTAATGCAGTTCAGTTTTGGAGAAGCCTTTCTCTGTCAGTATAGTCTTTTATCCTGATAAAGAAGTTGAGGGAAATGAATGCCCTTAAGTTGCATGAGACAGCAGCTTTGCATTACAGTTTTTCATCCTTCTTGTGTGCACAGGGTTTTGAGATTGATTCTTTTTCATTCTGAAATTACAAGAGTGCAGCACATGCCCTTGTCTGTATCTCCAGAGAGTGGGTTAACACTGGTAATAGAAAGGGTGAGTTTACTAAGGGCAGGAGGTAGAATCATTATTTGGCTTTAATAGATCTATTTCTAACCTAATTCAGTAACTTATTAGTTTATATGAGTGATTCATTGGCAGAGGTTGCCATTGTTGTAGAAAGGCTTGTGTATATTTAGGACAGCTGATTATATGGCTGGTTTTGGCTGAACCTGGTAGTATTATGATCTCTATATCCTCAGAATTTGTATTCAGAAGAGGCTAGGGGAGTTTTTAATTTTGAAACCTATCATTGTCCAGCATGTCTTCATGAAGACTTGCTTAATGAAGGAGCACTTTGCCTTAGCCTCTGCTAGTGAGAGCAATGCATAATCTAGTATTCATACTACAGAAAAAGGTGCTCAGGAGCCAAACATTCCTGATTCTGTCATGGATTCCAGCACTTTTCTTCCATATAAGATGTGATTTCCTCAGTGTGGGAAAAGAAAGTAAAATTAAGAGACAGGGAAGGAGCAGGCATTTTTGAAAATGTTGGCCTCAATACGTCAGTTTTTACATTTCTAAAGTGGAGGATTCTGAATATTTCACAGGACTCCATAAAGGCTCTGTGAGTGTTTGCAAGGTGTTTTAGAGCTGGTAAAAGGGGGAGGCTGCTCTGCAGCACAGGGAGCAACATCTTCACGTCAGACCACACCTCTGGAACATTTGCACATGTGGTGCTAGCCCACCTGACAGCAGTCCATAAGAGATTGTCATAGATCTGATTTTCTCAGATGTATTATTGCCCTCTTGCCCAGGAATTTTATCTGGAGGAAAAGAAGCAGAGTTTGTTTGTTTGTCCCAGATGCCCTCAGAGTATGTCAGAGCTGGCATCAGTGTGCCATTTGTTGTCATATGCACTGTGTGATGTTCTGCCCAGAGCAGTATTGTACAGGATGCATTACTGTCTGTCGCAAGGGTGTGTGAAGGGATAAACTCTTCAGTGGAGTTCATGCCAAGTCCTCAATCTGCCTTATCGTAAAAACATAAATAAATTGTGCCTGCAGATTTTACAGATCATTGTGAATCCATCAACCTAGGTTAAAGAGTTAAAAGGTTTTCAGGAAAAGAAAAAAAAACCCAACCTCATGTTTCATTAATCAATATGTGACAGAAAATTCAGCTTCTTTCCTTTGTTTCTCAATAATATGTAATTTTAATAAATTGCCTGCCCTGTCTCAGTTTGACATACAAACCTTGTTTGATATATGGTGGCTGTTGCTTGCACTTGGAGGTTGAATGTACAACATAGAGCATGTAACTAAGGAGATGGGGTTTTGTTCATCCTTTCAGTTAATTCTGTGTGTTCTTTTTTTCCCTCCCCTTCGTGCTGCACGGCTGATTTCCACCCTAGGACCTTGCAATGGGACACAGACCCCTCAGTGCTGCAACTCCAGTCTGACTCTGAACTTGGGTATATGTCAGCTCTTTTTGTTATCATTTCTTTGCAAGAATTATGTTGAAAATGCTTCCTACTTGAGCTGGTTGTATGTGATTTTAATTTGCTTTTTTGACTCAAAAAACCCATAATTTAAGTTTCCTTTTTTTAGTTTCATAAATAAGAAGCTTCAGCAAAGTCATCTTTGTGCGGAAAAACCCCCAACTGTTTAAACAAGCTTATGAAAAGATAAATGCTATTTCTGTTGCCTGAAACACAATAGAAATAACTATTTCATTTCAGATGAAATGTTATTATTGTGGCACATATGTGCATGTGTACTTACACTGATTTTGTTTGCACCTGTTGATTCAGACTGTTCTCTCTGAATCATTTGCAAGATACTTTCCCCCTCCTTTCTGCCTGCTGTAGTTATGCTGTTTCCATATGCAGTAACAATGTCCCCTTTTCCCTAAGGAGCTGTGTATGTGTTTAAAATTGTGCACTTAAGTATGATCATAGTCCAAGAATAAGTGCTACCTTAGTTGAGTTCAGGCCTATCAAGCTTTTTAAAAACTGTAACAGAGCTAAAATTAATGTTTTATAGTTTGGGATGGAACTTCTTTACCCCATACAATTGAAAAAAGTTAGTTAATTTAAATAATGTAGAAATGCTTGCCTGCAGAGGTGTTTAGGATAACCTGCTCCTCTAAAAGGATGGGTAGCAGTACCTCAAGTTGTTCCAAGCACGAGTCACAGGCAAAACCAAATCACTATGTTGAAAAATTTGCTCTACCAATGAACTTACAGGGTTGCCTGTTTTGAGTCTCCAGTCTCGTGCTTTTAGTTGTTCATGTGCTCCTTCATTCACCATTCTGTCAGGAAAGCAACAACTTCCCTTCAGCTGCTGATTGACAGTGCTCCCAGGTGTGTTAGGTGTGTTAGGTCTGTTCACCTGGAAAGATCAGAAGGGAAGTATCCAGAGAGCTTTCTAAACAGAAATATTTCTTCTATCCAGAACTCCTAGGAATGTTTCTAGTCTTCACATGAGTGTGACTTCAAATAGGTCACACTTCTACAGCTTTACCTGGGCTGTACCAGAAAGGTAGAGGGTTTTGAGCTATTTTAACCTATGGAAACCTTTTAGAAATCCCAGCTGCTTTTTTTAGAGAAGTTTGGATTAAAAGATGAGGACTCCTAGGAGCAAGGTTTCTCAAACAGCTGTGCAAGGCAAGTTCCTTTATTTGACTCATGAAAAGATAACCCTGTATATAGCTACAAGACTTCAATCATTTATGAGTGGTCAGTGCAAAGACAGAAAAGAAGCATGCCAAAGAGCAGATCCACAGGTATACATTTTAATGGAAGTCCTGCCCCTTTTGAAAGAAAACTGTTTTCAAACCCATGGCAGAGTTAAACTTTCCTCTGGCATTGTGAGACGAGAGCAAAAAAACCCAAACCCAACAAAACCAATACAAAAGAAATCCTGCTGTCAGCAATTAAATTATGCAGGTAGCAAAATACTTCTAGCAGATACTTCTTTCTTGTGATACCTATGGACAGAAAAGTCCATTTTAATGCATGGGTTTTACTTACTATCCTCCTGCTAACATCCCATTGGCAGTTTGGAAAGGAATCCTTCAAAGTTTGTGTGCTCTCTAAGATGAAGATTCATGGAATTTCTGAGAATTATGATCAGATGAAAAATGGTGATGGGAAAACAAGAGACCATTTAGTATTCCCCTAAAAAGAACTAGAGACTAGAACTTTACAGCACATATTTGGTAGAGTCCAGATATTGAGAGGATGCTCCAGTTGTCCCTAAGTGCTTGGGACCAAAGGCTAGGCCAGCTTTTAGTGACATGAGAACACTTCGAGGTGGCTTGACACTGGCCAAAAGTAATGGATCACATTTCTTCAGATGGAGAAGGACCTCCCAGTCTTCACCAGTAATTACAGGACATGGGTGGCACAAGGTATTTGTACAGGCACCAGCAGTTCCTGAACTGGAAGTGTTTAGTGAGGAATTCCATGCATTGTGTGAGCACAGTGCCGTGGGAAGTAGCTCAGTTCTGGGATGCAGAGTGCAAAGAGGTTCAATCCACCCAACCAGTGGTTAAATCCAGCTCTCTGTTCGGGTCATGTTCCCCATCCTCAGGCAGTCCAGGAGACATGGAGTGACCTCATGTGAAACTGTTTTAGGATTAGGGGAGGTTCTAATTAGGTCCAGATTAGACACATAATTAATTGGGGATTATACTTAACCAAGACCACTGTCAGGAGACTCTTTCAATGCAAAGGCTTAAGAACCTCAGTAAAGGGAAAGAGTAGCCTGGAGCAGCAGGGGACTGGTTACATAGGGAAGTCAGACTGACCAGGCAGGCAACAGAGATTGCACATCTGGTGCTGAGAGGGAAAAGCACATGAGAGTTTGCTGGGGGGAAATATTTATTAAAGATTGAATTCACACAGATTGTAAATTAAAGCAGCTACAAAATGTAAAACTACTAAAATTTTTCCTAGCTAAAGAAACTCTTCTGCCCCCAGTAATGAGGTGGAAGTTTTTTTCTGTAGAATTTTTGGTCAGTTGTAGATTTTGTTCATATTGGCAAAGTCAGAGATGGTTATAAGGAGGGAGACTTGTTAATTATTTTTGAAAAGAGGAAAGACTCAGAAGCTACAACTGTTTCTGCTCTAGTGGTTTGTTACACAATACAACTGATTTGTACTGATTACCTGCTGAATCTAATTGCAGTCAGCTTAACTCAGGCAGTAAAATAGATTAGAAAAAAATATAGCTGATGTAGCATTAACTAGCTGAAAAGTTTAGTAGGTGTTATCCAGTGATGACAGGTTCCTTTTGAGATTCCCATTTCCTTTCAGACATCAATCTTAACTGAATATCTAAACCATTGTAAATTAATTAGATCAAACCCCCTTTAACTTCTGTTCTTCTGACAATCTGGAAAATGAAGAGGATATGGATAATGTGTAAGACTTTTCTTCTTTTCCAAATTGTTCTCTCCAATAAGGTGACAAGTTGAGAAACATTATGTCCAGGAATTTATTTCCCCATAAATGCACAAGCATGGTCACACTTGTTGATTTAGGTAACCGGCCTTATTTAGTTCATTTCTTTATTATGTTTACATTATTTTCTCTGTGGAAAGTTGGCATTTTCTCCAGTAAAACACTTCCAAGTAACCATTTGTATGGTCTTTACTCCCTGCAGACAGTCAAATAATATTCAGGAAATAAACTGATTTTTTCCCCACTGCTGAGTGAACTGTGCACAGCTAAGGGTGTTTCATGACCATGCTCAGCTGCCTCTCTTCTTTTTCCCTTACCCACTTGTAGTTGGTTTGCTTCACTGATTTATTTCATATGGTTTATTTAAAGTAAGGGAAGTAGACAAAATAGAAGGCTATACTTGCCCTGCTCCAGTTGTGTTTTAGCTCTCCTCCAGCCCTTGCATTAGGACTCCACTAATCAGTGATGACCTACATCAATGCCACTATTAATGACTCCTGTGGAAGGGAGAATCTCCTTCTCTATGGAAATTACCCACCTTGCCAGTTAAAGGCTCTGTTATTGCTCCCAGCTGAACATTTGGCAGTCCTAATCCATCCTGGCTCAAACCCACTGTACCCTTTTCACAATTGTGTATCCCAGGCTGAGGATGAACTCCTTTGAGCAGGCAGAACCTCATTGTAAGGACAGTGAGAAAGAGAATTTTGTTGCATGTTAAGTGGGGCACAAGCAGGCCATTTCTCTCCCATTTACAGTCCCTGTCAGCAGCATGATGTAGAGGTCCACCAACTGTACTTCGTTATGTCAGATGGTTGCCAGGTTAATTTTCTTCTCTGCAGTTAGGTACTTCTCATGCACACTGTGTTGTATTTCATCTTAGCAAACACCAAAGTGTTTTTATCCTGTTCATAATGTTCACCAAACATTTCTCCTGCTGCTGGCTGGCATTTGACATGACTAACCTTCTGGTGCTGTGTGTTCCCTCAGACGCAGACTGCACAAACTGGGGGTGTCCAAGATTACCCAGGTTGATTTCCTACCTCGGGAGGTGGTGTCATACTCCAAGGAGACACAGACACCTCTGGCCACGCATCAATCTGAAGGTAAGAGTTGTGGTTTTTATAAAAACATTTCAATAGAAGACTTGCATTTGAGTTAAAGAATGTAATAAAAATATACTAAGCCATAACATAGCTGTTTATCATGTGTTTTCTGCAAGCTAAATATTGTTTATGTGACTAATGGCTGTTCTGATGAGAATAATTAAAAAATCACTTTGAATGCAAGTGAAACCAAATTACTTCTGACTTACAATGGGTTGTGCTCAGCAGTTAAATGAAAACATTTTTCCAAATAAATCATTATGAATATAATTAAAACAGTGCTTCAAAGTTGGTTTTTTTTTTTGGCTTTCTCAAGGAAGTTATTAATTCTGTGCTTTGTAAAGAGGCAGTGTTGGAAAGTCACCCTCAGTTGTTTGGTCAGTGTAATTGTGTCCCCCTGCTGTAGGTGAAGCTTGGGGAGAAGTTGCAGCTTAGCTCTATGTACTGAAAAAGGAGGTGTGCATACTTTGATGTGGACAGTCTTTCTTTCTCTCTGCTGACCTCACTCTGGCATCTGTACTCATGGAGCTTTTTGTTGGCTGGCTGGCTCTCTCTTTGATAAGTAAATACACAGAGTGTGTGGGGTGCTGATCTGCCAGTGTTGTACTGCAGAATGCTGATTGCAGGTCAGTGGTACCATTTAAAATGGATGCAAAACTGTACATTAGATTGATGTAATCTGTGCACTAGAACAAACTGGATAGAAGAAAAACTATTAGTCTGGACCATAATTTTTACTGTTAACAATGAAGGATCAAGAAAAGTTCAGCAACTGAGTAATTTTCTGCAGAAGATAGTGTAGAACTTTATGAGGCTTCATTCAGAGAAGAAAAATACTCCAGTAGGTTCAGAAGGTGGTGGTGGTGGTAAATCTGTCTAAATACTATTGGGGAAAATAGAGTGATAAACATAGCCAGCTTTTAATTTGATTTTATTTTTTTTTGCAACTGGGTTATCAGGTCTGCCTTAGGAAGCACAAATAGAAACCACTGAGCTGGATGCTCAGATTCTTGTGGAGCACAAGTTTACCCTGGTCACCTGTGGACTGAAACAGTGCCTTCAAACACAAACAGCCCTCTTGCTTGGATAAGGCTCCTTGAGCAGCGTGTCCAGAGAGCTTTGCCTGCTCATAGGGAGAAGCTGTCTCAAAACCTCCCTGGGTCAGTCCAGCTCATCTCTGCTTGTCTGTCTCTGGGCTGCTGAAGCCTTGGGAAAATGGGTTTTGCCTCTGAGTCTCTGTATTCTTTGCTTAAGACCAGCTGATGCTCAGCCCTGGAGCATTATCATGAATTCATTGTTAGATCAGATGGAGAGGGTGTCCCTCCTCTCTGACACATGGCCTTTATCCAGTGCAAGATCCTGTGGGTATGGGGAATTTAAGACTTGGCTTTGTGTTTGCCTCCCTCAGACCTGCAACTGCAGCACACAGGAGCTGACCTGCCTTTCTGAACAGGACAGCCCCACTTGAGGAAGCCTCTTCTTGACAAAATCCTTTTCTTGCTAAAGAAGAGGACAATCTCCTACCCTGCAAGGAAAAAACCCCAAAGAACAGTGTGATGCCGTAGAACCTGGCAGTCAGGACAATGAGCAGAGAGGCAGTGTGGTTTGAATTGGTCCTCCCAGCACAAAGTCACTTGCTCCTCATTTGTGTGAAAGAAGATAAGTGCAAACATAAAACATCAGGCACTTTAAACTGCCTGGGCCAAAACTGTGATGGAAGAAGTCAAATATGTGAGTTCAGTGAATGGATTTGTTATCTTTCCAATTCTCTGTCATCACAGCCAAGGAAAAAGCATCAACAATAGTGGCATTTTACATATTTAAATACAGGGAAAATATCACCCAATCTCTTCCTTTAGATGTGTGAGGGAGAGAAAGTGTAATTTACATTTCCTTTCCAATCTGCTGCTGAGGAATTCTCTGCATATAACTTGGATATAAAGGAGATTCAGGAAAGTTTGGTTATTCCATTGAGAGACTATTTAATTGGAAGTTCTCTAGGGGGTAAATAAGCACTGTGATTTTGGTGTCCCAGGTCTGATTGAAATGAATTCTCAGGTTTTCAATCTCCCAAGCCTCTTTATGAATTCTGAGCCCTTCATACTGTCACTCTAAACATGAACAGAAGAGAGAAATTCTTCAGGAGAGCAGCTTAAAGAAGAAGTCTCTATACTGTTTCTATGCATTCATGTGATAAAATATAGCCATTATCTTTTCAAGATAAATTGTTCAGCCCTTACTATGCTTATGGGCTCAGTTATTTAGAATCTGAAGCCTTAGAGTTTGAGAATAGAAAACAAGAAACTTCATATTTACTTAGATGAGTCTGACTTCAGCATTGGGAATTCACTTTTCACTGCCTGCCTTAAATACTGGAAATGTCAAAATGCAGAATTTTAGGATGGATTTTCCCATGCTTGCTTCTTGTTTGGAAAACAGCTAATGAAGGGTACAGCTGGTTGGAAAGATGGGTGAAGAGAGGACTTTGAGTCCATTCAGACTTCTTCAGTTTTTTCAAAATACCCTTATCAAGTTTTCTGAATTTGCTTCTCTAGAGAACAAGAAGGAAACTCTGAGGTACTTTAAGCCTACTGCTGTTCTGGAGCTCAGTGGATGTTCTTTGTGCTAATGGCTATTGCCACCAAACCTTATAAAACTGGAAAAGGAAGGGTTCACTCTGGTAAGTCCCTGTGTTGCCAGAGAGCCAGATGCTATGAAGTCTCAGCTTGTCAGCTGCTAATTTTAGAAGAAACAGTGTGGCATTATTTTTCACTGTATAAAAAACAGATAAACTCTTCTTTTCAGAACAGGTAATTTGCTTTATTTCAGAGGAATAATGACATGTCATTTCCCCCACCAACTCTATTATTTAGGGAGATGTGTATATGCATCATTCAGTCCTTTGATCACAAGTACCTAATTCTTTTTCTTTATTTAGGTCACAGTCAGCTTCCGTCTTTTCTTTTCCTCCTTGCAGGATGACTTAAAAAACACACAGATCTTTTTTCACAGAGCCTGAGAAAAAAACCTGCTCTTTGCTTTCCCCCTCCTCCTGCTATAATTGAACTTGAATTCAGGTATTTGTAGGCATTGAGAGACATTTTAGTTGTGCTGCTTTTTCCATTCTGGAGTTGATTAAGACCTAGACCATGCCAAATATTTTTGAGAGGTCTCTAGGACAGTTCCTTCATTGTGCAGAGAGTCTCACATCCCCTCAGGAGTGGCAGCCCCAGGTAGTCTTTGATGGTTGGACCCTCCAAAGCACTGCAAACCTGCTGTTTGCTGAAGGTGCACCTAGGAGAAAACAGAAGAGCCATGGCCTGGCCTCTGCCCAGGACAGACCCCTCACTGCTGAGCAGCAGTGGAGGGAGCTCTGTATGACTGCCTGCAGTCCACCTTTTCAGACAGGAAAAGTCTGCACATTCAGGCTCTGCTAGATGCCTGCCTCATCTCCAGCAATTCTGCTCTTTAGTGGGCCAGGAGGTAAAGTCTCAGAGAAGGGAGATACTCCTCTGATCTGGGTGCCCTCACAAACTGAGGGCTGCAAGGAGGAGAAAGTCTTTGAGCTTTCTGGCTTTGTTGTCCTGTGTCAGGAGTGTTGTTGTTCCTCTTTTGTGAAGTAGAAACGACTTCAGCAATAAAATGAGATGTTCTCACATTCTGGCTTGACAGACTGTCACTGCAAACAGTTTAGTCAGAAATGCATTCCTGAAAGAGTAGGTCCTGTGTACAAGAGGAGTTCTGACTTTCTGGAACAATGGAGGTCATGTGCACTTCATCATCATCATCTTCTACATATGTTCATTTAGGTGTGGAAAACAAATTATATACCATACTCACCTCCTGAGCAGGATAACCTCATCCTACATCACAAATGCAGCCCAATTCTGGCAAAGAACACAACTGAGACCTGTGATCCATCTGTTTATCTGACATTTTCAGACACGCAAAATAAGGGTATTTTGACTATTAGGGAAAAAAGAAAAATGAGCTCTCTGCTCCATCTGGAAGTAGGCTAGAATGAAGTGGCAAAATGGAGGGTGGAGCTCCAGAGGCTGGGTTGGGTTCTGCATGTGTCTGACAGTGCAATTCTCTGAACTAAGGCTCCTGAAAATTACCCTTTTTAAAGAGAGGAGAGTTCTGCTCACAGTCAGGCTCATGAGACAGGAGAGTTCAGGTATCACACTGTGTGTGATACCAAATGTTAAGTGCCTACTGTAGGGTGAACCACAATTCTCTAGGTGCCACTGATTGCATTGCCCAATTCTTCACTGACAAACTTGGTAACAGAGCCCTTCTTACAGCCATACTGATTTAGGTCTCTCATTATTGAGTAAAATGCATATGTCTAAAAGAGTGATACACTGGCATCATGTGAGGCCTGTGTCCTACTCTGAGTTTTGGTAATTGGATGGGAAGTTATCTGGGACTGGGCCAGACAAACTCCAGTGCTGTGAAAGCAAGCCAGGCCTCTGGAATTTCATCATTTCCATGATAAAATCCATATTTAAACCTATTTAAAGTTGGACTGTTAAGGTCTGAGATTTCCAGGTTTAAACAGTGTCTGTGTACATGCTTTAGGATGCTGTGCAGCAGACCTAGCCCAGCACTCTGTCCCAGCCCTGTTGTGCCTTGCTGTGCCTGGGAGTAGCTGGGCTCTGGCTTTGTGGATGCACGCTGGGCTTTGGAAGGGCCAGTCCTGGAACTAAGGGAGATCACACTTGAGCTTCCCATGGCCAATCTGGCTCGAGCTCGTGGATCAGGAGCTGGGCTTTGAGTTAAAGAGCTTACTTTGGCTTTTCCCTTCCAGAGAATTGTAAGCTCAGCTCCAGTCTGAAAAGGACAAGTCTGGGCCCAAGAATAGCTTTGAATGCCTCATTTAATGGGACATGCACATTTGTGCATTACCATGCCTGCAACATATCTGTCAGGACACATGATAATGTGTGATGGAAAGGCACTGGACATAACAAGGGGAAAAGCAAAGACCTTCTGTTGTAAACAAAAGGAGGAGCTGAAAAGCAAAACCAGGATAGAAATCACTATTAAAAGAGAAGATAACCTGAAGATGAATTGGTGTTAAGGCCGAAGTTATGTTTTTTAACAGAGAGAGCCTTAGGATTTGTACTGATGAACAGTAATTTTGTAATAATTTTTTGTAATTTTGTAAAACATTATGCTCTATCCTAAGCGGTGCCATGTATCATTAGGTGTTTTTAGTCAGCTATAAAAATCCAGTTTGCCTTTTCTTCTCAAACTGCAGTGCATCAGAGTTGTACTGTGGATCTCAATAGCTGGCATAAGCACTCTGAGTCAGGACAGCTTTGTTTGGTTAAACCAACAAAGCTTAATTTGTACTGTTGTACCAGACTGTACAAGATTGGATGAGACTAGAACGAAGCGGTGCAAAGATTTGAGGCATTGCATTGTGTAGCAGTCTTTCAACAATTCCTCTTTTTTCCTGTCACAGCTGCATCACCTTTTCTAAATAACAAGGTTTTCGAGGCGGATTTTTTTAAAATTTAAATGTGACATAAAAATCTTCCAAAGGCATTCGGGCGCTGCCCTCTGGTGGTGAAGCGGTGGCGCGCCGCGGCTCGGGAGTGTGGCGGGGAGGGATGCAGGGATGCTGCTGGAGGGACCTGCAGGAAAACCCTCGCCTGATCTTTTGCCCGAGGCAAGAATCATACATAACAGAAGTTGAGTTGTGTGACTGAGATGTATGAGTGCAAGTGCTGATGAAAGAGGGTGAGAAGAGACCAAGGCGTTACACAGAAATTGAGGGGGAAAGATACATTATTTAGAAATGTTAAAAAGCCTTAGGAAATCAGTCATAGGTATCCAGGGCACTTTCACAGTAGTGAAATCAGGTGCAATCCCTTGTTATTGCCACTCTCTTCTTGAAGTACAATTAGTAAAATACAATTTGTTAAAATACATACATCCCAGAACAGCCACAACAGGCAGCCACCAGGTGTGGTGGGTCTGTATTCCACTCCTAGCAAGCTGCAGACATTGAGTGTGTGCCTCTGAAGGTTTTCTTCACCAGCTGGATCGTGACAATTTTATGTGGTACAGAATTAGAATAAGGACTTGGCTTTAGTTTCTCTGGTTTTTGTTGTGCAGAAGAATATATTTGACACTTGCAAGGATTTCTTCTTGGAGGAAGAATGAAGAGATCACAGTCTGATCATGAATACTTTTGCATTTGAGTGCAGAAGGGGACAGCAAATGTCTGTTTTTGTAAAATACCTAACAGGCTTGGGCTCAAACAGGATTTCTGCAAGACAGTCCCTGTCCTTTTCTAAAAGGTGCCTTAAGAGTATAATAATCAGCAATCATTTGCTCCCATTCCCTGTTCGTCCTTCCAGGTTTTCTCTAAAGACTCCTGGAGAAGGGCTTTTCTTATACTCAAGATGGTTTTCAGATAGTCTTATGTGGAGAGCCCTTTTAATGCTAAACTGTTTTGAACAAGCAGATCTGACAATTTATTAAGCATCAGTAATTCTCAGGGAATTATCTACTAAGAACTGGTTTAACAGAGAGAAGATTGCCTCTGGTCACACACAGTTGGAGGTCTGAAGAAGGAAAACTCTTTAGAGATCTTAGACGTTTTCCCTGATCATTTCATTACACAGGGATCAAGTAACTTGACTCTTTGCACCTCCTCCGCAATCTTAACAAAATTTTGGGCAGGACTTCTGAAACCAGACACATACACATAGGAGTTTCCTGCTCCAAAGTGTCTCTGACCTTCTGCAGACTCTGATTATTTTTTTTTCTTTTGCACAAGGTACCTCTGCATTAAATGCAAGCCGAGAAAGTATATCTTTAATTCTTTAAGAGAGTGGAGAGAGAACAACAGGCTTGTCACAGCTGAACTGTGCCCTCTCTGAACCATTCAGGCAACAAAAGATGAGGAACAAACCAAACCTTAACTGCCTACTCAGTGGAAAAGGAGCCATTTTTGGCCTGTGCAGCCTTGCAGGAGCTGTTGTGCAGTTGTGTTCAGTGCATGGACACAAGATTGCTTCAGAGCCTGTGGAGCCATCGTGGAACAGGACCGTGCTGTGCCAGCCCTCCTTGTGCCTTCTCGATCCTAAGGGGTGATCCGTGCTCTGTGCTTTTGGCAAGTGGATCCCACCCTCCAGCCAAGAGATGGCAAGCTGTTCTCTCCTAGAGTAACCCAAAAAGCACTGTAGTCAGTCTCCTTGTGCAGAAACCAACCTGCTCCTTTAGTTGCAGTGGGAAATAGTGTAATTGAATGAGGTCCTGGTACATCTGGTGTTGCTAGATGGAAAACAAGAGAGCTGATGTTAAGAGCCCTGACCTCGGACTCCTTTAACTAGCTGCAAGTCATCTCACAGTGCCTTTGACCCATCTCTGTGTCCTGACATCTGAAACTAGCAGTGATCCATGAATTCAGAGAGAAGCCCTGTAACACCTGTATGCAAATTGAATTCTTTGTTGGCTGGAAATGAAAACCTTCCCCTATGTCTTTCTTCTCTGGAAAAGATCCTGGCCATGTTTTACACATGAACAACTGCTGTATTGAGCTGATTTGTTAAATGTTCCCCTCAAGCAACAAAATAGTTCCAAACTTATTTGCAAATAAGTTTAATAATATGACTATTAGTATGTTGCATCTTGGTTTTAACATGAGAACAAGGATATTGTCCCACTAATGAACAGCACCATGATTTCCCCAGTCAACAATCAGTGGAATGACAGTGGCCAATTTCTCTCTATTTGCTGCTTTCACATGTTCCTAGTTACCACTTTATGTATAATTTCAGTAGGGTTTGAATATGCTTTGAATTAGCAATATATATACATATTACAATGCTCAAACGAGAAGGTTCAGAACTTAAAATGTGACAAGGGTGAAATTCAGGTTACAGTGTTTCCAACAGAACAGTGAAGACATGGCTTTTTGTTTTTTTCAGAAACAAAGCATGCTTTTTCCTGCCACTCCTGTAATTCCTTCTTTAGACTAATGGGTGATGCCTATTCAGTATATACAAGAAAACTAATACCCAGCACCTTCTATTGTGTGTTTAGTAACCTTTGGCAAATTCTGGCTTTGTAACATGGACCAATCTCCACTAGAATTTAAGACAAGATTAAGAAAAATGTGCATTGCAGAAGTAGCAGTTATTAATCCTCAATGCTCTAATTAGCACTTAATCTTTCTAATCCTGTAAGTAGATACAAAATCAGGGCTGAAATAGACACAGGCCATAATGTGGAAAGGCCTTCATTAGTGGTGTTAAAAAGATGTACAGAAAACTGCTTGGTTACTTCACACTTCTCAGTTTGATCCTTGGCACTTGGACTCTAAGAAATGAAAAAGATTCACATGCCAAAATCCTCTCCTCTGTTTAACCCACAGTGCTAAAGTACTGGGTCAAAAATTACGCAGCTGAAAATTCTCCTGTTCAGCACCTCTCTATCTTCAATTCTATAGCTGAGCCTCAGCCTAAGAAGCTGGCTAATTGTGCCCCTCTATAGTCTCCTTTAATTGGCTCATTTCCATAGGAGAGGCCACCTGCCTGGGGTGGAGCAGTGTCAGCTGCTTGCCCTCAGACTAACTGGAGAGGGAGCCAAGTGGCTGGGCTGGGCAGAGTGGAGGATTTGGCACACCCCACATTGCTGCCTGCCTTGAGGATGAATGGGGATGCACCCCAAGCTGGGTCTTTGTTCACCACGTGTGTCCTCCCATTCTGACCTGAGCACCTGGGCAGAGCCCTCCAGTGGCACCCCAGGGCCCCCTTCTGCCTCCCAGGAGCTGCCCCAAGGCCATGGAAAGCCATGCTGTATTTAGTGTAATGGCAAACTGTAGATCTCATCTGTGTGTAATACTTGAGAAGCCCTGCTCAAAATCAGTAGTAGCTGGATCCTTTCCAGAGAATCCTTTTGCTCGCTCACACACACCAAGAGTTACTCTGAAAGCTGAAGAAAGGATCTGGATGAAGAAACCTTTAATGAAATGGATATGTCAGTAAAGTAAAAGTCTCAGCATGAATTCCCACTGGCCACTATTAATAGAAGATGGAATTCTCTTTTGCTGCAATACAATAGACTGTCTCCACAAATAATGTCACTTTTCAACCAGACCCTGGCTGTCACTTGCCCATCTATCTTATTTAAAATAAACTTAGCATGTATTCACTCTGAGCCACAATTATTTCAGATGTATGTCCTAACCATAAACCTCCAAACCAGCATTCACTCTTCCTGCAAGCTAATACCCTGCTTAAAGCACACAGGAAGTGAAAACATAATCATTATTTTTCTGAAATGTGTTGAGCTTGAGCCACGAAGCTTCACACTTATTTTAAGTCTATAATTGCACGTTGTTGCTGTGGATACTCCTTTTTTTCCCTCACCCCAATTGTGTTGTGAAGTTTGCTACATCCAAGCTCAGTATGGGTTCAGCTCCTCTGTGATTGGCACAAGCAGATCCCTGCACTTATGAATAGACTCACTGATCTCAGTAGCAGCTGCTGGGTTTTGAGAACTCTCTCAGAATTCACTGCTTGGTTTGGAGCTGAACTTCTTTGAAGGTCTTGCCCCAGCTGCACAACTGGAGAATTTTTGAAATCTTCGCCCTTAATCGTGGTAGTTTCATATTTTCTTTCTTGTCATCTCCACTCAGATGTTCACTCTTCCTCTCCTAGGCACCAATTACTCAGCAACAACACGTTCAAAACAGCCACTCATCTGCTATGAAACACAGAAAGCACTGGAGATCTTGCTTCTGATTGCATGAAGTTACCCTCTTTGTGCTGGTATTGCATCACAGTGTGCAGGTTGAAAACACAGCTTAAACCAGTGTTCCAGAATGGAGTCTCAAGATTGCTTTGACATTTTGAAAGGATGCAGGGGGATGTATACTTTGTGGTGGGTTGATGGTTCCCATCAAGCCACTTTTCTTACTCCTCCTTACTGAACAGGATGAGGGAGAAAGTAAGACAGAAGAGCTCATGGGTTGATGGGGATCACTTATCAGTTACCATCATGGGCTAAATGAATTCAGCCAGGAGGAAATTAATTTAGTTTATTGCCAATTAAAATACATTTGGATGGTGAGAAACAAGGACAAAATTAAAATCCCTTTTAGCTCTCCTTTTTCCCAGGCTCAACTTCATTCTTTCATTCCCAGCTCCTCTGTCTCCCCTCCACTGCAGTTGACTCAGAGTGATGGGTCTTGGGGATTGTGATCAGTCCACAGCAGCTCCTCCTGCTTCCATGTGGGTTTTCCCCATGGGCTGCCTTTCTTCAGGACAAACCTGTTCCAGCCTGGGCTCTCCATAAACTACAGTTCCTTCATAAAATATCCACATACCCAGTGTGGGTTCCTCCCTGGGCTGCAGTGTGGGTATCTGCTCTGGCATGGTCCTTTCCATGGGCTGCAGGGGAGTATCTGCTCTGGCCACTGGAGCACCTCCCTTTCCCCTTTTTCTCTCATCTTGATGCTTCTTCTCACACTTGTTTTTCCTCAATTCTCTCTTTCTCATGTGGTGTTTCCCCAGAGGTGCCAGCAGCATGGCAGATGGTTCAGCTGTGTCCTGGGGTGGATGAGGTATGGAACTGTGTGTCTGGCACAGGGCAGCTCCTGATCTCTTCTCACTGACCTGCAGACCCTCCCCCCACTACCAAAACCTTGTTGCTTACACCCATTTTTAGAAAAATTGGTAGCTAATTAGCCAAAATTCACATGTTTCTTGTATGACCTGTCTGGGATCAAGTCTTTGCATTGCCTAATAAGCAAATGCTTTAACTAGTAAAGTCTTGGGTGATCTGGGATGAGCTAAGTGTTGGACCAGGAACCAGAAGCATAGTGTTTGGTAATCTAGCTGAATGTTCATTACCATCATGACATAGGAATAATTTGTTTCTGGGTATCTAGAGCAGCCATCCCCTTTTCACCTTGGCATCTGTGGGTCTTATGCAATGTTTTGAGCTTACTGGCTAATTTGAGTCCCTCTTGTGTTTTCTGGTGATAGAAAATCTGGTGATAGATACCTTACCCTGGAGGAGATCCATTGCTGAGGGTTCTGAGAAGTGGTAGATGCTTGCCTAGACCAGAGGTAGGAGCTTGGTTCTGGTCAGGTCAGCTACACAGGCTGTGTCTTCCTGGTGGTGATCCCAGAGAATGGTTTGTGATGTCTGTGCTGAGTGGTAGGGGTTGGGTCATCTCAGCTCCCATTTTAACACCTCACAATCCCTTGGAGCAGTCAGCTGTACCCTCAACTCCTGTTTTAACACCCCACAATCCCTTGGAGCAGCCAGCTGTACCCTCAGCTCCTGTTTTAACACCCCACAATCCCTTGGAGATGTCAGCTGTACCCACATTACTGCTTGTCAGGCTCACAGCATCCTGTGCTAGCTACCCTATCATCCCATGATTTTACACAATGGGACAGCACAAACTCCTCCTGCTTGTGTTTCTTACCTGTGACATGAGGCATTCTGGGATTCATGTGGGGGATAATTAAAGCCAGAAGAGCTGAACCTAGCTCAGTCTTGTGAGGGGGATAAGGACCTTAGCCCAGCCTGTCCTTCAGTCTGTGCCCAAGTTTCCAGACCAGTGAAACTAGTTAATCTGGTCCAGATGTGGACTGGGTATGCTGAAACATGCTCTCAGTTCGTACTGATTAGGAATAAGCATCTCTTAAAATCTGCCTTTTCCTCTTTGCTAGATCGAGTATTGCAGAAAGCTTGGATTCAGGCTTTCCAAATAGGCAGGGCTCCTAAGAGTTAGGCATGTTTACACACACTTTAGGGATGTAAGAGTTGCTGTTTAAGCAAAGATCCAACGAATTTACATCTGGCTCTCATTTGTGCGTTCATGGAAAGGTGTCTAGTGAACAGTGAGCTTCCATTTTCAGGAATGCCTTGGACAGAGTTAGGGTGCAGGCACAAGTGCACCATGACACTGTCCTTGGGACACATCTCTGCTGCCATTCCTAGGCTGTAACAGGATAGAGACAGACAGTGAACAGGAGATGGATCTGGTCTCTCTCCTCTCTTGCTGTCTCTCTAGTCTATGGATGGCAGTGTGTTAAGAAGTCACAGATATATTTATATAGTTATTTAAGTATTTACTTATAGGTATAGCTATAAGTATAGATACAATGTTTACATAATGTATTACCTGTCTATATTATAGCTGCAGATACTTGTAGATACATACATAAAGCTGACCACTCCAAGATCTCACAGCCTGCCAAGTGGTTCCCTTGGGCTCAGAGCAAAGGTGTGAATCTCAGGAGTCTTTTCCTTGGTACAGCCTATATGTGTAATTCAGAGCAAGTCACAAACTGAGTTACAATGCATAGGTCCATCTCTTCATTTCCCCATAGCAGAGACCACTAAAAGCTTCAACATGAACTCAGTGAGCTCACAACAGCCTAATTTACTGGGATTTTTAGCTGTCACAGAGCTGTCTGATCTGGCAGCATGACTAGTGCTCAATACCCAAGCTCACTATCTGCATCCTTGTTGAGACACTTCAGCAGTTCAGTGTAATCACATGCAGTAGCTCTACCACGAGCAGCCCAGCTTGTTTGTGTAAACCTTCTCTACTCAAAAGAGTGAGACAGAAGCTCCCAGAAGGCAATTTACCCCATTTACTGTATTTATTGTAACACTGGAAAAATTATCTTATTTTTGTGCCTTTCTACATTGCTTACAGGACTTAGCCAATACATTCAAATTACAACCTTCATTTTTAGATCATTGAGTTTAGATAATTCCCACCATTTTGTGATAGGAATATGGGCAAGTGCCTTATGAAGTGTTTCACTGTCATCCCCTGAAACAATTTTGGAAACTACTGTTATTGCTATTTCTTTTCTTGAGCTCCTTCATCTCTTAGCTATACCCCTTTGAAGTTGCTTCTTGTACCTCTGTGAAAGAAAAGTGAAAAAGCAGGCATCTTAGTGTCCTCTGAAACCTGTGTAATTGAGGACAGCACTTTCCCAGCTGATAAAGGTAATAGGAGAGAAAAAATAGAAAAATTACTTTTCTCTTTTATATTTTCAATTAAGTGGTGTTTCCATACTATTCAGAGGACTTTATTGTGTAGACTCAATACTACACTTAATGTGCTAACATTTATTTTGATACATCAGTCTAGTTTGTGTATTGTGTAGTTCCTCAAATGCCTGTGTCTGTCCCATTTTGCTCAAGACATCTGCTGCACACTAAAGCCCATCAAATTCCTTGCCCCAAAGAGCACTGATCATCAAGTGGATACATATCTAGATCTAGAAATTACAGCACCATGACTATGAAATGGACAAACCCACACCTTTGTTTACTGAGGTGTAGGATGGGGAATGTATGCTTTCATCTGTTCTTTCATCACTTTAAACCATATCACACAGGTTGTGGGGTTGTTCATTTGACCTGTGATATTTCTTGTATTAGAGTGTCCTGAGGAAGTATGAAAAATGACCACCCAACCTTAGGTATTAGCTATGCAGCGAGGATGTTTTCAGATCTAATTACTGGATTAGTTAGTACTGGTTTAAGATTACCCTTAATGAATCTAGATTAGAAAAGGTTAGTAAAAGTACCTTTTCTGTTTCACAGTTCATCAGCTTGAGATAATTTAGTAACAAAGACTCATGTTGCAATCAGGGAAAGGACTCCCACTGGCTAAAATGGGACCTGGACTGGGACCAAACTGAGTGCTTGCCATGAGCCTAAATAGCTGACATTGTCACTGACTCATCATCTGAAGCCCTTCAGTACATTGTAGAATCATTTTATTTCTATTTGATTAAATACAAAAGTACTTTGCTAGGCTTTCCAGCTTTGAAAAACAGTCATTTACATAAGAGCAAGGCAACCAAATAGCTATCCTCTTTTACCCTGGTTAGCAGGCTTAATCCTGCAAATATTTATGTATGTTCTGTGCTCATCATTAGTCCCCTGACATATTTGATTGTCTGATATCAGGCATGTATAAGTTTGCAGGAGGGGATCTGCTGTATTATTTGTTGTATCCTGTTTTACTGGTGGACTGCAAGCTCTGAGGGGCAGGAAATGTGTTGTATTTCATACTTGTCAGTACAGAATATAGATAACATGCTGTAAAGAAATACTGATCATTAAAAATGCATTGATATATCATAGAATAGTTTGGGTTGGAAGGGACTTTAAACATAATTTAAGCCAACCCCTCTGCAATGGGATATCTTCAACTACATCAGGGTGCTTACAACCCTGTGCAATCTGATCTTCAATGGTTCCAGGGATGGGGCATCTGCCATCTCTCTGGCCAACCTGCACCAGTGTTTTACCACTCTCACTGAGAAAAAGCTTTCCCTTATATCTTTTAGTTTAAAGCCATTGCCCCCTGTTTTGTTTCAACAGGCTCTACTAAATACACATATTACATGTATATATATATGCATTTAAGGGGAAAATATGCTTCTTTCCTGTATTCCAGGTTGATTCACTCTGGCAACTGTTAAAAATGTGCATTTTATTATTAGCACCTTTTATCAATCCAATGAACAATAGAAACAGCAACTCTGCTCCAATACCAGCCACATCTTGCAATAATTTATAAATGTCCCATATTAAAAATAATACAGTTACTCAAACTTTTTCAAAATGTCCCAGGGTAAGCAAATGCTTTTGTATTATTATTAGTTTTGACAAACCTGATTGTGTGCTGGCCATTGTTAAAGGGTTCTATCTGCCTCCAAACACAGTGAGAGACAAAGAATTTTTAATGAATTTAATTAAAACTTTATGTGGTTTATGGTGTTCACCTCCAGCTGGTGTGCCATTCTTCTCTGTTGAATGAAGTTTCCTCTAATGCATAATGATGTGTTTTATAAGAGGGATGTTTGAACCCCCTTCCTAGTAGCCCTGAGGTAGTTTCCATGGTATGACACAGTGGTGAAGTATTTAAAAGCAGGTCTCTTACACTTAAGCAAATTATTTATATGGTTAAATGCACAGGCATGGATGCATAGATATGAATCTTAAAATAAATTTAAGAATCCTTTTTTTTTCCCCCTGGAACAGTCCTTGTGGGCTAGCTTTTATGACCCGTGCTGCTGAGCATTTGTCTGTACAAATGGCACACTAACATGAAAGGGTCTTGTTATTTGACTGCTTCTCTTGGGGGTAGAAAGCTGAGTGATGTGTTCTCCTTTGGTTAACACACTGACATCTGCAGCAGGCACGAGGGCCTGATATCGATGGGCACTCCTAGTGCTGCTGCCATAAAAATGAACAATAACATGCAGATAGCCTCGTTAGCAAATGTTTCAGTGCCTTTTGTGAGACGTGCTGAGACACTGCAACAAGCTGGGTCATTCCCATGGCTGGTTAGAGTTAGTGGAATTTCAGTCTTCTGAATCTCTTGTGTGTCAGGGCTTTCACTCAGGGTCTCTGAAAAGGGCAGTGACCTGTGTCCTTTTCCTGCAAGCTGTCACTCGGTATTTCTTCTGTTGAGAAGTAAGCTCTTGCTAAAAGAGGTAGGTCTTCATTTGTTTTAAGCACTTTTCTTTTCAAAATCTTGAGTCTGGGTGTGGCCAGACTGAAATACAGAGCTGTATTTTTGTGGTTCTTTGGATGGTGAGATCTCAGTTGTGCAAGAATCTTGAACAAATTCCTCAGGGAAGGAATGAATGAAGCAAGATGTCTTGGACCAGAGGAATAGGACTTAGGAACAACTCACATCTCTACAGGGAGCAGCATGATCCCTGGAGAAGTGTCTGCAATGGAGGCTACAGACTTCCAGTGGTTTTGCAGAGACTGGAAAACTGAGATGAATGTTGAAAGGCATCTTCATAAATAATGTGTCTTGTTCTAATAGTTGTGAGGAATTGGACAGGAAACTGGTTACAAAATCACTCTGTACCAGCATCACCCTTTTTATATCATTGATCAGCTCTCTGAGGTTGGGAGAGCCTTTTATATGACCTTGGTGGCTAAAAGATGAGGCTTTCCAGGAGTATCAGTGTACCAGCTGGAAAACAAGTAATCAGTGCTTACCTAGAGATGAGACTGTTCTCTTGAGGATTTCAATGTTGAATCCACCTGTGATCTTTAACACAGTTTTCTAAGGTTTAACCAATAGTAATAACAACAGTAAATCACCATATCTGGTTTTCCCCAACTGATGAAGAAACAAAATTATACTGGAGAGGACCAGTCACAAGCTAAATCAGAAGAAGTCTTTGGAGAAAATGCTGAAAAATATGACCTTTGGCACTTGGTGGAATGACAAAGAGCTGAAGAGATGAAGGAGCATCAAAAGCTGTAGAATACCTCCTGGTAATAGGCATGAAAAATGAAAGCATGATGAACAGAACAAGAAGGTGGATAAATACTAGATTGTAAAGAATGAAGAAATGAAAAGGAATTAAATGAAGAAATAATTGGAAGAAAGTGGAGGAAGTCCTGAAAACCACAAAGACATATTTGTATTTTCCTCCAAAATTAACAGGATGCTGCTGGAGGTAACAGAAGGAAAGGATATGAGGAGCTGCCTGTCCTACATGGGAAAAAATCTGACCACAGAATAATGAGTCATCTTGTGCACTGCTGCTGATTCCAGATGCTCTGACTGCAGTCTCCAATGAAGCTTTCCTTGCTGGAGCAAATGAAATAAACTTGTTCTGATAGGCTGCAGTGGACCCTTCAGGGAAGGGAACTGCTTTCAGTTCACACAGGGAGCTCCTGGACTAAATGTTCCAGTGGCTGAGTGTCATGTCTTGTCCTTGGGGTCTGTTGTCAGCTGGTGGACTCCATTCTGTGCAGTGCAAACCAGAGCAGTTTGTACTTAGTGTAAGCACGAAGGTGGCAGTCTCAGAACTGCCACCGTGTGCATCCTGGTGTGGAAGTTTCCCTGGACACAGGCAGAGCCACGTGAAGAGAAGATCTCACAGCTGTAACAATGTAATTAATAATTTCATCTCATACATACATGGGCTATGCACTTCAGAACGCAGTATCAGTCAGGACATCAAAGGCTCTGTCACTCACCTCCTGCTGCTCTTTACCTTTGGTTAATGTTGTCAGTGGTCAGGCTGTTGGGCATTGGTCTGTAGCTCTGTGGTCTCCAGCTCTAAAGCAACATTATGTTTCACTGGTACCCTTTGTTCCTGGAGTTACTTTTGATAAGCAATTTTGGGAACAAAGTAGAAGAAGCCTGAGAAGGACTAAAGCTTGGGACTACAGGGACTGAGTTTCAGTTGTGTACACCCATGAGATGCTCTTAGGGTTTCATCAGCCTGTGAGCACTGACAGTCTGACACTGAACCACTGGGTCCTTTGAGGGGCCCTAAGGAAGTGTAGGACTCCAGGTGCTGGTTGTAGTCTTGCTGTTGAAAAACAGAGCAGAAATCAAGTAGGAAAGAAGTCAAATGACTGAATCCAAAGATTGTTTTCCCCATGGTTTGTAGATATGTTGCACAAAGTGGCTAATTAAGTAAGGAGGAAGGTGTGTGAGGGTCTGATGTGCAGCAGGTTTTATTGGCACGTGAAACTGCCACAGAAACAGAGGTTTGAAGAAGGATTTTAGGGTGAAAAAGGGGGCCTTTCTCAGCTCAGCTGAAGTGCAACACTGCCTGCCCCAGCCCTGATGCAGAACAAGGGCATTGTGGAAAACGGTGCTGCTAAGAACATTTTAATAGGAAGTCAAAGTAGCCAAGCACACATCCAAGTGTGCCAGAGGACACTTCTCCCTCAAGGGACACTTCTAAGTGGGAAACTTAGGGATGATTGAGGCCATTGCTGGATTTTGGAAGCAGGTCTGTACACATATGTTCATAACTATTGGCAGGACAATAGTGGAGCACAAAACCAGGAAATCTGTGACACTTAGTCTTTTGCCTGTTTTAGGTAATTATTGAAGCACAAAGTGATTTCGAGCCAGAGTGGTCTTTAGGAGGTATTGTACATACCTACCTCTATATAGAAATCATAGAATCATGGAATTGTTAAGATTGGAAAAGATCTCTAGGATCATCAAGTCTAACCATCAACCCTGTAGCACCATTGTGCTCACCATTAATCTGTGTGTACATATACTGATGTCATTTTAGGATGAAATGGGGTTGTTTTGATGAAAAATATGCACAATTAGTAAGATATACTGTAGATATCCTTTAGTGTTCTTTGAATTGGAAACCCTGATTTTGTCAGAATATAAAGAAAATCTTACAAAGATGAAAAATAGAAACAGACATACAAAAACAATAGACATTTAATAAGTCTGCCTGTATTTTGCCTTGTCTCTGGCTTCAGGCCAGATTGTCCGTGCGTGGAACATCCTTAAAATCATGAGCAAATTATACCATATTTTCCTCAGAAGAAATATGAGATTTGGCTCCTGTATCTCCCTTAAATGCTTCAAAATCCCTGGATCAAAGCCCACAGAATCTCTCCTGAGGAGAAATCTGAATGTGGATAATTATGCAGGAAGCTATGAGCACTTTCATGTTTTAGCTTCATTTACTATTTAAGTAGAAGTTAAAATGAAATAAAAAGGTGTATCATGTCTTATCTTGACAGGTTTTTTTTCTTTGTTTTGGAATCCAATATTCACACTGTTTCCAAAGACATAATGAAAAATTTTATGTAGAGTTAGTTTAAATCTTTCCTCCAGTAGTCTTTATACTGAAAAGTATTCTCTCTGAAAAGCAAAACTTTATACAAAGCTTGCCAGTATTGTCAGAATGACACACTTTTCGGTGACCTTTGCTAAATCTGCATAGATATTTCTGTCACTTTTGATTATTTCTTTCTGCAGTTTAGCAAGTCCTTTAGAAAGCACTGTGCTATCTGTGTCCATGTGATTAGCAAAACTCATGAACATTTCCTTTTCTGAGGTCAATCTTTTCTGTCCTATACTTGCCCACCCTGGAAAACAGTCTTCAGCTCTGAACATTGGGACAGCAGGAGTTATTTGAGCCAGGAAGCTGTACAGCAGAGGACATAATTCACTTGTGAATGATATAAATCACTTATCCACGTAGGATAGGAGTCAATCAATGTTTGTCTGGTCACCACACTTTGGTCACTTTGCCTTGAATGGCACTTGCCACGTCCTGCTAACCTCCTGTAGATGTGTGTCATGTAGGCAGCAATAACAATTCCCTTCTTGGACTCTAGCAGAGAAATACTTGCTGAAGCCAATTACAAAATATCTGTTGATAAAACTGAGATTAAGGTACTATTTCAGCGTTCTAAGTCCCTGTATAGCTTTACAGCATTGTGCTAGACGATAAATCACATTTACATGAGCTTTAATGCCCTTCTCCATCCCAGTGCTGTATAAGACAGCTTCAGTGTACCTGAAAGTGAAGCCAGAACAATTTGTATCCATTTGAATGACTTTCTCTGGAGTGATACCTATTTGAAGCATCATTCCATAGAGGAAAATCAGCAATGTAGCCTGAGATCTCTGCCCACTGCCCATCCAAGGCCCACCACCCCATTCCCAGGCCAGCTTAGTTGGGTTCTGCTGTAACCTGCTCTAGGTGTCCCTGCCTTGGCAGGGGAGTTGGGCTGCATGATCTCCAGGGGTGCCTTCCAACCCTCAGTATTCTGTCACTGTGATTCTGTGATGAGAAGTCTAGCCTAGAATTCATTCATGTTACATGGTGCTGCACAGGGAACGTGGAAAAGCACCCATATAACTGAAGGAAGCTGTTTGGTAGACTGAGCCTGCCACATACAGTGAGAACATCAGCAAACTTCAGGCTTGGTAGCAAACTTCAGGCTTGGTAGCAAACTTCAGGCTTGCTCTCAGTGTGCCACTGATTCATTGCAGTGGTCACTGTTTACAACGTGGGTGAATGAAAAAAGGCAGTGCATGTAAGATGATTAAAGCGCTGATCTTTCTGCAGCCTGAGGCTGGCTCAGGGAAGGATGGTCCCTTTGCCTTGCTCTGGGATCTCCTACTTTCCTGAGGTAGATGTGCATGTGCTCCGTGTCATTACTGGCGGTGTGTTCTGGAGTTGTTATAAATATGCTCATTTTGGGTCAAGATTTAAAAAAAAAAAATAAAGTGGTCTCTCTGATTTGTTGTAATGATGGTGTGCTGTCTGCACTGTGTCATTTTCCTTACCCTTGTAGTGGGATAACATGCAATTAAAGACTGATGTCAGCCTGTAAAACTTTGGTGTAAAATTTTGGTCGCACCAAAATACCGTACTTCTTAACAAAGCTGGCAGACATGTCCTTTGGCAGCAGCTGCTTGCCATGTGATTTAAAACTTCCTGTCACTATAATTGATGTGTTTTTATTCTTTCCACTTCCTGAAGCCTGATCAGAATTAAAATTGCTGTTGGAATTTCCTGTCAAAGCAACTCATTTATTCGCCGAGCGCTGCACTGACAGTACTTTGATTGGACATTGCCTTCAGCTATTCTCGGGCAGAGAGATTGCTGTGAATTATGCTCCTTGCCCAGGTTTGACTTCCCTGCATGCCACATCTGCAAATATATACAGATTGTCCATCATGTGGTAACCTTGTCCTAATGAAAACTCCACATGTAAAACGTTAGATTTGAATATCAAACTTGGCCACCTGCTGGGGCCCTGTCTTTTGTGTTTATTTAGGAAACCCCCGAGTTCTTCAACTGATTTCTCACCATAACTTTCATGTTACCTACTAAAAAGAGCTCTGCTATATTTCTACACTGAGAATTTATGCTCCTTTTCATATTTGCTTGAATTTATGCTCCTTTTCACGTTTGCTTTAGAAAAGGCTAATGTTTGTGTGGGTTTTTTCCTTAATTATCTGCTTCAGTATGCTGCTTGCATTCCTTCCCAGAGGTGGCTGTGTTGTGCTGCCATGTGGCATTTGTCAGATGTTACTGCAGAGTTTGTGCAGGGTTTTTCGAACATCCAGGGTGAAAGATTCTGTGTGGATACAAATTGTCATTATTTGCAGCCTGAGTGCGATGAGGTGGTAACTGTCCATTAGGAGAATAAACTGTTAAATTTGCTGTTGGATGAATCATTCAGTTGCCCCATTTGTAACTTGGTTTTCCTGCTCAGAGAATTGCAGGTTATTTTGGGAAGCTGAATAATGGGTAAGTATTGGATTGTTCTTCAGTTATAGCTGACACAAAGTGATTGTCACCTCAGAGTAGAATAGATATAATGATACTTACTTAACTGCCTTTGTAAAGTGTTTTGATAACCTAGGCTGAAAGGTACTTACAATCCTGTGAACTATTACTATTATTATTAGAGGCAATATATTATTTTTAAAGTTCTAACCTACATTATTTTGAGGATACAGTGGGAATCTAAATATTCATGTGCAAGGCTCTTTCACTTGGCCAAACTGAGTGCCAAGTACTCTTCCAATATTTCAGGGAAATGCCCGTGTCTGCTTTGGCTGATGGCTGTGGTACGAGGCCATAAGTGGCTGTCTTTGATCCATGTTCTACCTGCAGCTCTGTGGTGTGACCTACTCTTGCATATTTATTAAATCTACCATTTCTCCTACAGAAAAGCAAATAAACAACAACAAAACCCAATCAAAACTTTTTTTTTTTCCCAAGTAGTTGCCCTAAGAATATATATTGCCTTATATTCACCATGGGGTTTTTTTTGTGGTCAGGAACTTTTTACTTAACACACAGACAAGTAAACAGCATGCCCCCTTCAAAGCTCTGCAGTGCCTGCAGGAATAAAGCAGTGTCCTTGGGCTTTCCAGCTGAAGAAATGGAGATGGGAATGCAAATGTTTTATGGTGATGGGAGAGGACAGTTAAAAGGGAGCAGCTGTGAAAGAGAGTGGGGTACAGAGGAACAGAGGTTTAAGGGTGGATGGTGGGGAAGCAAAGGAAGGGCCTTAAAGACTGGTGCCTGTTTCCTCCTCACAGGCAAAATGTCAGGTCTTTGTATTCAGGGTCACTCTGCATTTAGATAAATATAATATGTAGGGGAAAATACTCAATAATGGGTTTGAAGGAAGATGTGAAAAAAAAGTTTAAAAAGTCTGTAAGAGAAATGTCCAACTGTGGTAGGCAGGAGCATTGGCAGGACTGTGAAGTTTCACTGACCAAGTGATACAGTCAGAAAACTGGAAAAATGGTAGTTTAGTGGAGGAAAGCAAAAGTGAAATCCTGCATGGAAAATTAAATTGGCTCTTACTCTGAAGGTCAGGAAAAGGGTATGACTGCTAATGACTCATTTTAATGCAGAATTTAAGGAAGATTCAAGCTATTCAAAGTTGGTCCTCTGGACAGGGCTGGTTGGATGAAACCTCAGTAAATGGAGGATTACAGGGATCTGCATACATGGATTATGAGACACGGCTGCAGCAGCTCTGCTGGCCAGTCCTTAACAGCAGAGGTAAAGCCAGGACAGCTGATCAAGGCAGAGGGAAACATCACATTTAGAGAGTTTCCCCAGGTCACTTACCCTAAGTAGACACCAGTTTCCCTTTGGGAAGCTATAGAGATGAGGCTGCACATTGCAACATGTCCAACAAAAGAGGCTCCAAGTGAGTCCCTGGCTCTGGGCTGGACTCCTGCCTGCAATGCACGGCAAGGGGGGAGCATGGGCAGACTTCTGAAAAGGAAGGGAAAGGATAGTCAAAGTGAGTTCAGCTCTCCTGATGTGGGTTGTGTTTGTTTTTTTTTCAGGAGAGAGGCCAGGATAAAGAGAGAAGTATAATAAAAAACACAAACAAATACACTCAGTGCGCTTCTTCTTCAGCTGCCACGTCAGCCCAGCTGTAAATGCCCAGTGTAGGAAGAAGCCAAACCAACAGTGCCGAAGGCTCCAGGAAAGCCATAATGCTGACACAACAGTATCTGAGTTCCCAACTGATTTCAATCACTAGATAAATATCAGTTTCAACCCTAAATGATATTCTCAAGTAATTGTCCAATGCCCAGTTGGGCTGGATCGGTGTTCTTCTGGAACTAGTTCAGGCCAACTTTAACTGCTTGGGAGTGCATGGCCAAGAGCAGACTTATGTGCTGGAGCCTGAAATGCCATTAAACAGGCTGTAGTCGAGAGGACAGAATGCCTGGTGTGTTTAGTCTAATACACCATGGGACTTGTTTGCTGTAGTTACAGTATTAAAGCTGTAATTATAGCCAGTGAACCGCAGATGTACTGTAGCCATAGGGTTTAAATGGGGTGTTACTGCTGTAGAAACCACCCCCAGTAGGTTATAAGTTCAAAGGGTCATTTTTCCCTCTTTGTTTAATCAGATACTCAAGCTTACAGACTTCTTAGTGATCATCATCAGGTATTGAACGTCTCTCAAACTGTTTCATGTAGGTCCCTTTGGTTTGTTTTGAGATTTTTGTTTCTGTTTCAGAACTGCATATGACCATGCAGTCAGTATTTAGTGCATGGTGCAAACAGAATACCATTTTTATGATATGCTGGTCAGATAGAGGTATGCCACCCTGCAGCACTATTGGGCTGCAGTTCTCAGTAAATAATGATGTTGATACTTTGTACTTGAGTCGAGACTGAAAATCACAACAGAAAATGTGGATTTTGGCACAGGAAAGAACAAAGAATAACCTCTTCGAGACAATGCAAGTACAATACTTTTGAAGATGGTATTAAAATGTGCTCTTTTATTAATTATTAAAACACAGATTTAGGGTTTTTGACCTTTTTAGCCGTTGTATGCTGGCAGTCTTTATGGCATTGGTCTGAACATGAACACACACACCTTTTGCTAACATGTATAGGTGTCAAGTCTTGATTTCAAGTGACTGACGAAAAATGTCAAAAGTCATATACTTTTTCCTCACTGTGCTTGACAGACAAAATTTCATATTGAACGTAAAAGAGATGATAGTTGAATATCGACTTTCCGTTTTAGCAGTGAGCATAACAATTTTTTTTTTCTGATTAAGCAGTACTGTAATGGTTACCATGTAGGAAAATATAGGTAATATTAAACTGAAATATGTCTGTCTAGGGATCCATTCATTTCCCCAAAATAGCTAGTTTCTATTTATATATGAATGTCTGTATGTTTATATATATTTAAATGCCCCATTTGCTACACTGGTTTTAGCTTCTTGTTAGCATCACTTCTTGTTAGCATGATGTTCTACAGCACAAGGCAGCTGGAAAAGCGAAACATGTGTTCAAGAATTTATGCAGTGTCTTTCTTTCATTAAGAGAACTAACAATTATAGGTGCATATTATAAGTTAGCAGTGCTAAGCAGTATGTTATAGCCATGTCTGACAGACATGTTGTTTACATTCATATTTTATATTGGTGAAACTGTAGCTTTTTTATCAACATGACATTTTTCAAATGCAATATTTATACCTCTTCTTCCATACAGAGGAAACTTAGCCGTCTAAAAACATGATATGTTTTAAATCCACTTGTCTCCTTTTCAATTAGAAAATATTTCCAGTTATTTCCCCAGCAAAATACTTAAGTCAGCATGTTCTGTATTCCAGGCCTTCTATTAATTGATGAGGGGGAAATTTCTCACCTCGTACTAACAATAACCCATCTTATTTTAACACAGCTGAAACCACTGTGGGCATGTGCAACCCTCCCTCGTTGCCTGCAGCATTTTCTTTGGGCTGCATGTACCATCATTGTGCATGTACTGTCTCTGACAGTGTCACTGGGAATTGTTCACACCCTACCACTTTTCCCAGAGGAATATCCTTGCCTAAACTGCCTGAACTGTGATCTCTGTGGTCCTCAGAGACAGCTAAAAATACAAAATCTTTTCTTACATATATATACCCCAGGGAGATGGTGTGATTATGAGCTCCAAAGTCTAATTGCACTTCATGTGAAATGAATATATATGTGGCTTGAAAAGACATCTCTGACACTACAGTAAACAAATAAACAAGTAGTTAATCCATCTGAATATTCTGTCCTTGAAGAAAGTTACCTTGCATACATTACAATCTATTATGGTATATAATCAACAGTGCAATATACAGGAGATATCTGGTAACATAAATGCCAGGCTGGACCAAATCTGAGCTCCATCCAGTATAGTATTTTTATTTTCAACAACATCCAGAATGAAGTATTTCAGAGAAATGTTTCAGCAGCTCAGAGCAGGCAGAGGTGGATAATTCCTCCCTCTTTTCATCACGCTCAGAAAAGATCTCTCTTAGTAAATTGAGATTGCTTTAAATCCTGAAGCATAAGGTTTCATTTTTGTTCCCATACTCTTCCTTTAAGCATTAACTGTTACAAGCCTGGATATGACTACTGTTTCAGTACATGCCTACGCTCTCATAAGACCATAACCCCAGTAACATCCTGTCATAATGAGCTCCACGGTCCAATTATACCTTGTTTGAAGAAAGCTTTTCCTCCTTTCAAGTTTGACTTTGCTGCTATTCAGTTGTACAGACTGTTCTCTTGTTCTTGTACAGTGCAATAGGAATTTCAAGCTACAGCTTAGCAGCTTTGTGTTGTAGGATCTGAAATGTCCTTATCATAAGCTAGCTCTCCAAATATTACAAGGTTTTCTCTTATTCACCAGTGGATCAAATTCATGTAGATAAAAGTAGGAAGAGACCAAAACCACCATTTGTAAGAGTAGAGTAAGAATGCTAATGGCCAGCAGGGACTATTCACCAGCCTAGTGGTTATTTAAGGGGACTCTCCTAACATTTCACCAGAAGCACCTACCAGTGACTTCAGTGGATGCTGTGGTTTTGGCTGTCTGAGCCAGACCCTTCCAAGACCTCAGCTGCAGCCTTATCCCTGAACACAGCATCTGTCTTACCCAGCTTGCTATGGAGTTCCTTGTTTCTGTTGGCTGCTGGAGTTGCCTGTGTAGTCAGGGACATCTCTAGAGAGCAGCAACATAAGAATCTAAGATGGGATGAGCTGCCTTTAGGAGATTCCTGTTTCAGCCTGTTGACCACATGGGAAGCCCAGATAGCTTGCTTGAACTGGACTGAATTCAGGTAGGAGCAAACTGCTGACTGTTGTCAGCAGGCAGCAGCAGCTGTGGAGAGCATAGTGGGTCACTGGCCCACAGACACAGTCACACATGACACACTGTCTGGCAGGCTCTGCAGCAGGCAAAGTCTTTGAAAGATGCTTTGGGAAAGAGAACAGCAGCTGGATGTGTGCTTAGTAATCACTTCCCAGTGGTCACAGTTGTCTTCCACGTTTAGACGGTGCAACTAAAACAAGGCAGACCCCTGATTACTTCCTATTTTGTGCAATTGCAGGTTGTAGCAATATTTCTGTTTTGCTGTGCTTATGTTTCATCAAGCTTTCAAAAAAATACTAGGTCACAAGATAGAAATAACTCCACAGAGTTTAGATGTTTATTAATGTGTAATTCAGAATCTATTTTAGAAGGATATGTTTGTGTCTGTTGATTGAGCTGATGTGATCATTAGATTTCTTCTCTACATTGGCATGCTTTTTAAAATCCTGAAGAGGAATTTTGTGACTGCATGTGTGCCAGAATTTCTGTCAGTAATTACACAAAAATTTATTTGCACCAATTCAGCAAAGAATTAGTAAAAAGTATGAACAGTACAGAGTGAACACAGCTTGTTGTTTTTGTGGGATTAAGGCAATTCATTAATTCAGATGGAGAAGGTATGAGCATGCAGATAGGTTGGTAGACCTGTAGACATTATCTTAAAGGAGATAAGTAAGTAAAATGGACCCATTCAATATTATTATTGCACTTAAAAGAAAGGCTGGAAATTAGTGAGCAGGAACTAGAAAAAAAAAAGGCAATGGCTTCGGTGATTGTATGGCTTTGTAGACTGATTTTCTGGGTCATACACTTTCAGTTTGTGTAGAGTGATATTTTTGCATATTATATTCTCTGCAGTAAAATCTGCATTATTCTAGATGTAAAATCTGTGTTTCAACTGTTCTGCACTTACCGTTTTACCAGAAAATTACACGTCTTCTGGATTTGAGAATGACGTAATTTTACTAAGGAAGTTAATTTTTACCTGGATGTACAAACTGAACAAAATTGATACATATTGAATAATCCCAGTTCTCAGTACACTTTTCCCTCTATTTTATCCTGGCTTTGCTGCTGTTAGACTCTCAATCATAATTGCACTGACTGCATTTTTATGGAGTTCAGCAGTCAGCTCCTTTGTGTTGCTCATTTAGACCTATGGAATGTACCTTAATTTCAGTAACAGTGAGATAAAATGGGATTTCAGGAAATGCTTGTGTGGTCAAATGGCTTTGACACATGTAGGTGACAATGGGAGAGCTGTTTCTGGCAAGTGCCTCTGCCAACAGTCCATACCATCTGACCATTACACTGGGCCTGATAACAATGAAATATAATTCTCTCTGATGAGAATATGAAGGGAAAAAGGACCCACAAATGTCACTCACACTGCTCAATACTCTGCTGAATAATGCATGGCTGCCTAGAATACCATGGAGATGGAGATTATAGAGGCAAAAAGAGAAAGGCAGCACCTCTCCAAGAGGAACCCAGGGTTCTGGATGGCGTCCTGCTAGGACTCAGCCAGATTTAGAGACACTTAAAAAACGTGTAATGGGCACTGTGAATGCTACCTTTATAGATTTAGACTGATTGTAATGGCCATAAAAAAGGGGAGTCCTTGTTCATCCGACCCTGACTATTATAAGTGTCTGTTCTGTTAATTGATGCTATTGGGATGTGGAGGGCCTTCTGCCGTGCACTCCCCTGCAGTGAAGGGCTCCCAAAGCCCAGCTCTCAGTAGGTCCCCTTTGCTGGGAAGGAATGCAGGGCTGGGAGAAAGTTGTTTTCTGAGATGAATTGTCGTTGTTTCCAGCCAGAATCTGGCATTATTTTCTGCCATTAAAATAAAACCAGCTGAATTAGTTTCTGGATATGAATTCTTTTGGCACACTAAAAATCTCAGCTGTCTCAAGCCAACCATTCTTCTGAGGCCATTATGGAGATACAGCAGAGGAGAAGGTACAATAGATTGATGCTGTATCCCCCCCAGTTAGTTCTTTGGGAGATAATATTAGCTAAAGTAATTTAGAGCAGCCCTGAGGCTGCTCTGAGCCATGAAACATGCACACTGGTTCCAAGGCTTGGGAGGGTGTGAAGGCAGAAGGGTGAGTGAAAGGTATGGAAGCGTGGCTTAGGACCTGAGCCAAAGTTACTGCAGCCAGGGGAAGTCTTGCTATTGACTTCAAAAGGTTTTGAATCAAGCCCTAAGGACGAAGGAATTGAAGTCTGACTGGTTGAATTATAATACCAGAAGGATTTAGCTTCTCTTACAGGGTTAAATTTCATCCCTCCTTAGCTGTGAGACAGAAAGAAGTGTGTGAAAAGTGCCAGTTGCCCCATTTCTCTGAAAGAACATTTCTCTGAAAACCATCTTACCTGTTTTCCTGTGATACTGTTCATGATCATATATTCTTTTGTACAAAGTGAGGTAGTTTCACGAAACAAGCTTTTGTCCAGTTTTTCAGATAAAAGGGCTAGATACTCTATTCATAGGTGTGATTGGTTGAATGTAATCTCTTTTAAAGCTAGAAAAATAAACTTGAAATTCTGCTGAGAATTTGATAAAGGGGAGTTCAGCTTAGTGCTATTAGAAGGAGTCAGAATTTTGTGGACATGATATTGATTTGTTTTCATATAAACTAAAAATTGCAGCTGCACGTAAGAGCCAGTTTGACTTTCAGTGACCCCCAGGGAATTGTTTCTTTCTCTGTAGAATAAAATGATGGAAGTCTCTTGCAATCATGTTGTCTTTTTTGTAGACTCTGTAAATAGAGTTTGGTTGTATTTCTCTACCTGCAGTCAGAAAAAGGCAAAACCATTAAGTGAATTTATAGGAACAAATTAGGCTATTAATAAAAAAGTTTTACTATGTAAATATGAACAAAATTATTTGTAGGGTCTGAGTTTTTGTTACTTTTTCTTCTTCTGTCTTAATTCTGTATCTCCAGCTAGGAAGTTTCTTTAAATAGTGTTCTAAGTAGTCTGTACAAATGCAAGGGTGTTGAGGAATGAAACTATGTTCTTTGGAATTAAAAAAAAGTTAGTGTAATTTGTCATAAGGAAGCAAAGACATCAGGAGCAGTGATATTCTACAAGCAATTGCAAAATTTAAAATTAGATATTTGTTTCAAACTTTTGCAGTACACTAATGTCTGCTGATAGTTGTTTGTGAAATCAGTGTTTTTGCTTTAGCAGCTGAGCTTTTTTTTTAAATAGGTTAGTTTTTTTCAACCTGTAAGAAGAGTTAGTTCTCTGTATATGACATTGAGGGATGTTTAAGTATGCAAGCTGGGTTTTTAACTGTAACGTTTTGGGAATGTACTGAATTGGTATATTTTGAAAGGAATAACACGTTAAACCCATCAGTTACATGAAACTGGATTCTGTGTACTGGGTGCTAACAGCAGAAACCTCACACAACACTGGAGCACCAGTTTAACTGTTTCTTGTGGTCTGACACACAACTTGGCATGTAGGGCACATGCCTTTGAGACGGACTTTTCAGGAGAGTGAAAGACATCTCTTTGTAATGCACTCCATGCAAAATCAGCAAAATAGCAGTCTTCAGTTTCATCAGTTAGAGACTTCCCAGGCAAAATGGTGTATTTGCACAGAGAAGCAAAACGAAAGAACAGAGGAAGTTTAACCACAAACATCTTGGTAAGTATACAGACATCATTCTCCCGAGACTGCTGTGCTACGGCGTCGAAGAATCTTGAACGACTGAGCTGGTATGAAAGACGAAACAAAACCCTCTACCACTGTATTTTCATTGTGAATATTGGAACAACAGTACTAATTCTCTCAGTCTGTGCCTTCAGTCTGTGAAGGTCAGTGTGCTTAGCAGTGCTTGGTTTCATTCTCTTTGCTCTATTAATGTGGAAACTGCAGTGCTGCAAGTCGAGTCATTTGCCTTCAGTAGCAGGAACTGGTAGCAGAAGCAGGACTTGCTGTCCATATCCTTTGGTTTTCCTTTTTTCTAGATACACCATATTTTCTCTGTATCAGTGGAACAGTAAAAGATTCTGATTTACAGTAATGTGTAGGGCTTTATCTCGAAAACTGCAAGCAAACAGCCAGTAGAGTGTGCTGCTCTCTCATGATGGAACAGAAGAAAATCCTTAGTTGGTTTGCTTAAACCTCCAGAATATATTTTCTTTTTATTTATTATTCCTTAATGTAAAATTATTCTTGCCAGGTTAGATTTTTGATCCCTTTACCATTGCCTTTTCTGGAGTGGCACTCACAATATCAGCAGGTAAAACAAATTTGAGTTGTGTAGAAGACACGACTACCCCAAACCAGTACAGTGTAGGAGAGCAGTGGAGTCAGATTATCTCATTTTTCTTCCAGCCTTCCTATTTTGAGAGTCCCATTCATGAAGGTCCAAAAAGAGTGTTTACATACCCCCTTTTCCAGCTGACCTTACCAGTTATCCTCTGACCCTGTGTTACGATCTCAAAACATCTGTGCAACCCTGGTAACTTCAGTATTTGAGGGAGGGATAGGGAGGGGGAATTGAGGTTGTACAGGATCTTTCATCGCCTTTTACTTGGTTATACAGACTTGGCAGTATTTTTTGTGCCAGAGTGTGCATAAGAATATTTAAATATTTATATTTAAATAAGGACATTTAAATATTTATAAGTTATAAATATTTATATTCTAATGAATTGTTTCTGAAAGACTCTGTGTCACTGCTATATTATCTTTTACAATGTTGTCATAAGTGGTTGTTTTTTGTTTGCTTTTTTACAAACAACTTATTAGAAACAGCATTGCTCAATGTGTCCAAACTTTTTCCTACATGGCATTTTCCCACCAACTGGGAATGGAGGTGATGAGCATCCTTTGCAGCTGGTGGGTGCCACTCTTGGCTGGCAGATTAGCTGGCACAAGATGTGTTGTGACAGCATGAAAAATGTCATGCGTTGGCAAATGAACCCATGCCTTCTACCACGCATGCTGCTTTTGGACTGGGAGTTCAAAAGAAGAAAACATGAGTCATGCCTCAGAGTGCATGGGTTTTGCTGCTCACTATAATTTGAATAAGCCTCTATCTTCAGTGCAAAAATGAGGAGAAAACATTTTAACAGTTCTTAATCTTTATTTCTGGTAAAAATCAATAAACAGCAAGATTGCTCCTTATCGTCCTAAATTCCACAGCACACACTTCAAAATCTGACTTGTTTTCAGGCTTAATGAGACAGGATCTCTCCAGATTATTATTTTGGCTTTGTATAAAAAAATATTGCCTGTCATTATAGCAAGCCTGTGCCATTAGTGCAATCTTAATTATTTAATTAGAATCATGATATTGGAAACATGATTTTTTCTGTATTTATTGGCACCAAAAAAATCAGTCTATCAGAAGAAATTTGATTTTAACATTAATGAGTTGAGATTTCTGGAAATGATGGGAAAAGTGGCCACAGTAAAAAAAATGGACTCAATAGGTAAAACTGTAAGTGTGTGTGAGATCAAAAGAGAACAGTACTCTGATGTAGACAGCTCTTCATGGCTTGTATAAACAAGTGCTCCTGTTGTTACTACCTCTGTTGGAGCTGCAGGCATCAAAATGATCACAGAAAACACCATGGAAAAAGGCAGATTTAACAAATGCCTGAGATGACTGAGGGAAGATCACAGCTTTCTTAATGACATTTATTTAACTTTTGCAACCATATATTTAGCAGGATAGGAGTGGACTGACTTAAGTCATAATGAGCCTTTAAGGACCTAAATGCATCAGTGCCAGAGGATGTAGCAAAATCAACGTGAGGGATTTTAACTGCCTAATACAGGTGCCATTTCTATTAACATACAGGGGAAATACTTCTGGTGTGATTTCCTAAAAATACTCTAGCCATGGCTACACACTCAGAAAGTAGACAAGTGAGGCTTTCCCCATATGCTCTGTAGCAGGGAAAGCAATGCAAAAAAGGTGTGGGACTTCTCTGAAGCTCTGCTGGCTACACTGATGCTGTGTGTAGGCACATGGGGCTGGGGCTGAGTCGTGGAGCACAGCCCTCTTCCTGACCTGTGCTCCCACTGTTCATAGTGTGAAGTGTGGGATATATCCAGGGAAGCTCTGTTACAGGGTTAAGGGAGCTCAGGCTTCACCTTTTCCACGCTCTGGGTCATAGGCAAGCACACGTTGCAGCATGGCTGATGCATGGGCATGTGGCTGCCTGTGCATATATATTCTGGCATATATGGAAACTCTTGTCACACAGTTATCCTCTCCCTGCCCTTAGCAGTATGTTGTGCAGGTACACCATAATCAACTCCTTGCCAGAGACAGAGTTCACACATCTCTGTTTCGACCCCAGTCTTGCACTGAGTCTTTGCCACAGCACCTCCTTCAGATTTCTGGGCTAGGAAACCAGTCCAATTTTTTCTGCAAGTATTCATGTGAAATGGTTTTTCTTTGTTGTCCATCCTAAACCTCCTCTCCCATCCCCAACCCCCAAAAAAAAAAAACCCAAAAATGAAACAAAAGCAAAAAAAAACCCAATATCAACCAAAAAACCCCAGATGTACACGCCACTTTTACTGTAATCCATGGGAGCTGCACAAGTGAAATACTAACATGAAGATAGGATTTCATGCTTCTTTCATTTGGGGTACTGTGAGAAATGACTTTATTAAGCTTTTGCAGATTGCTGTATGTAAGTATGGCTAGAGTTTATTACACTAGAAAGTAGTGCTCAGGAGCTGTGCCTGACATGAAATATTTTGGCTAAGTAAAATTCCATGATGCAAAAATACACTAGATTCCTAAAAGAAAGTAGAATTTAGTACTGTAAGATTCAGTCAGAGAGATCATCTCAAATGCTGGCATTTTTGCAGTGAAGAAGAAAATGGAAAGAGAGTGTGCTTTGTGTGCTTGTCCTTTCCCTATGTGCCTTTGTAATATAATTACTAGGTAAAATTGTAACAGCATAAAAAAAAGGCATGCCTGAATTAAGTACAGCCTCCTGCATGCATGCATAGGAGCAGAGGCTTCTGTTAGATTCCATGTGCAGCTTGTGAAGTAGGTGCACGGTTTTTGTTCAGCAGCAAAACCCAGTACTTGGGGATCATTTACACGAAGACTCGGATTCTGCAATAGATATCAGCATGCTGTAGTCATTGCTGTATTTCTTACAGACTTTGTGAGAGCAAATGCTCCAGTGGTGCATGCTTCCAGTAACACCCACTGTATTTTTTCCTTGGCACTTCAGCTTTCTCTTTCATATGGCTTGCTCTTGTTTGAAAGAACGGTATATATTTAGTTTGTTGACAGAGCTATGCTTGAGTAACACTGTCTGGGGTGATAGACTCGAGTCCCAGAGGATAATCTGAACACCAGCCTCATTATCCCAGATATTGACACAACAGTCACCTATGCCAGATAGAGGAAATAAATCAGATGAAGTGCACGACTGTTACAGCATCATTACAGTAAGACTAAACAATCTGGAGCACTTCAAATTTTAGAGAGAAGGACTGTGGCATGCATCTTATGCAAGGAAAAAGTAGTGGAACAGCAATTGTACAGTGAGAGGCCTGATGTCCCCAGGTGGAAACTGCTCTCTCCCCAGCAGGCTCTTGCCTTGAGGTGGTCAAGGTACAACACACAAAAGAGCAGTGGTTAAATGCGGGTGGCTTTCGGCATCGGGCCAGGGGAGCTCAATCCCTGTGTGTCTGTGTGCATAGCAAAACACCTCAGCCACTAAGCCCTGTGTGTTCTGGTAAACATCTCTCTTATTTATACACATGATATTTGCACACTCCCAGCACATAGGTTTTGTCCATGTGAATCCCAGTGTTTGCATGCCTGAGGGTCAGCACGTAAAAATTGCACCCACAAAATTACCTGTGCCTAAACCAGGCTATCTTGGGTCTTTGAAAATGTGACATTTGCTGTTTCAGGAGGCATTTTATCTTCAGAAATAAGTGCAAAATTATATGACTGCAGTGTAATCTAGGTTTTCTAATAAGAGACACATACATTTTTTTTGACCCTTAGGAGACTGTAGAATGATCATTTTTTGAGAAGTTTATCAAGCTAGGTATAACTAGAGCTGTGACAACTATCTGAATAGGTTTTTACCTAGGTTTCCCAGCACAGACAATTTACATTTTAACTAGCATGTGGTTACATTTTCTTCCCCAGGTTTAATCACCAAACACTGGAAATCTTAATTTCATCAAATGCAATCAAAGAATTTTGTATAGTAGCAATTAAAAGTGTAAAACTAGCATTCGAGCTATAGCAAATTAAACAGCTGCATTGGAGTATTTTTAGCATTCATTCCAATCAAAATGCACAAAAGGCTTTTCTTTTTTTTTGAGGAGTATCTGCCGGGTGTAGCTCTGGTTTCCATAATTCAACAACCTCACTAAATATAAGCACATACTTTTAAAAATTCAGTTAGAGAGAAGCAAGAAACTATATTTTTTCTACCAGGCAAGTCGGGTGAAAAAGTTCAGAGGGCTTGTGCTGACTGAGTTGCTTTTGCAGAAGGGGAGCTTCCAGCTGTAGTTGAAGTGTTTAAATAAGGAAACCAAGAACTACTTTGTTGTTTCTGTTACTTTTACTGTACTTCATGTGTGGCATTGAGTTTTCCATATTGTAAATGCCACACATGAAGCCAGAGGACCTTGTTTCTCATCATTCCTAGCTCCTGCCACGTTGTGGCAGTAGGTCTTTTTATTTATTTTACTTTTTTTACTTTTTTTACTGGAATGCCCTAGCTTTTGTGTATAAGTCAGCCAAGAGAGTCCTACATAATCAACTATATAATTAACCAAGAGGTAGTTCTAAGCTTCAAGTACCAACACGTTTCACATCCCTACTCTGTTTAGAGACCGAATGAAGAAATTTGGAGGAATTTTAGAAGCCTGTGCAATTCTGAGTCGCTCAGCTGTGGGAATTTGCCTGCATTCCCCAAGTCTGGGAGATTTAAGAGACCTCAGTCTTGGTGTGCAATGACACCTAGAAATATGGACAGGGTCACAAGTTTTGTTTTGGTCTGGACCATGCAGGAGTCTTTTAACCAAACATTAGAGTGCAGGATGTAGGGAATATTACAAAGGGACAAAGTGGGTCCAAGGCATGAGTAGAGAAAGCAGTTTTGGATGGAGGACTGGGTGGGAAAGGCAGAATAACTCCATCAGTGGATGTGCTCATGGAGAAACCAATACAGCCATGGAGTTTGATGTATCTGTGAGGTGGAGTCCCAGCTTCTCTTCAGTCTAAGCAGAAACTTGATCACTCAAGTTATGTTGAAACTGCTGATGACCAAAAAGATCATGGGAGTCAGAGTATGTGAAATAAACTGACATAATCTCATATCCAGGTCTCCCCTCAGCTCCTTTGTGGTTTTTTGGTTTTTTTTTTCTCTGAAGAGGAATAAAATAAATTAACATCCTAAGCATCCATTGGGACAGAGATCCTACTTTTTCTAATAAACACTTAGGGAACCTACCTCTTGGGTTTTTGTGATGCCAGCCCTGCGTGGAGAGACAGTACTCCCTTCCATTCTTCTAGCTTCTCCATCTTCCTCTGTTTCACTCTTTGCTCCATCTGGCTTTTGGTCATTCCTGCTGTTTTACAGATCATCTCCTGTTAATCAAAGCTGTTCTCCCTCCCCCAGTGATTCAGTTTGTTGTTTATCATGAAATGCATTAGCTTAAAGTTAATGAACTTCCACTAGAGCTCTTTGCTTTTGCTTGCTGCCATGAAGCATCAATCAGTATCACAACAGTAAGTGCTAGTTCAGTGTGGATGACATCTTTAGAAGTAAGGATGCAGCTGAGGAGGTGAAGGGAAGTGGCTATTTAGAGCTCAAGTCATCAATTAAATTACTCAGTGATAAAGTCACTGTCTTGTTCTTCAGTGATGTTCATGTCATGTTGCCGTGTGGGGAGGTGGTGATGCATCATTACACTCTGGTGCTTTGTGATGTCTTATCAGCGCTGGAGATATTTTGGGATAGTGCCAGCATTCTGCAGGCTTTGCAGGCATGAGATGCTATAATGAGCAAGAGAAATAATTACTAAATCACCACTCCCCTTACACTGGGAGCCAGGACTGGAATTCAGCTTTCTTTTAAGCACGTTTCCCAGAGTGACAGAGGCAGCTTCCTCACTGCTACCAAAACCGCATTCTCTGGCTGGCTGGAGAACATGTTTTCATCTGTCTTTATGCCTGCTTCAGGAAGAGCCATTATGTCTTTCACAGCACTTCTGAAACCTTTCAGACAATCCTATAAATAAAGAAAACTAGTGTTGCTGCTTGTTGTGTGCTACTGCTAGCACACTGAGAGTCCTCCAGACCTTGGCATTGCTGTCTTAGCCCCTGGTCTCTGCCTAAAGATTTACTCTGACTTGAAAGGAAGGGATGCAATGTTGAGCATTCCCTTGAGAAGGTTCTGCAGAGGAAGTGTGAATTGGAAAAATATGGACATTCAAAATGGGTAATAACCATTTGAAGAAGGAAAGGACCTTCCAAATTACTTCATCAACTGACTTGCTCCCTAAACTCCCTCTGGCATGGAAAGCCTAGAAATGCTCTTGGACACCTAGCTAGGGCAAAATGTCTGTGCACTGACAGCCAGACCTTGCTGTAGCAATGTACAATGTGTAGTGTTCACCTAAATTCCCATGATTAAACATTTCTCTTGCCCAAGTCTGCTTCTTCTGAGTTTAGTAGACTCATGCTTTTGGGAACTGTAGCATGCACTGAAAACCCTTTTACTGTTAATGATCAGCATGAAAATACCATCATAAGTGTATGGAACACATGATTACAGTGGCATTAATTAAAAATGCTTATCAGTTACCCTGTTGCCAGTGCCTGAAGAGCTTTCTAAGGGATTTCACCAGCAGCACTGTAAATTATTTGTCAATGAATGATGAAAATATTGTGTTGTTTATACTTCAAGGATATCCTCTTAATAAGCAACTGCCCCCCTGCTGCCATCCTTAAATTTTTTTCCCCCTTCAGAAAGGTGTTGAAGGTGGGGTTCCACTGTGGGAGTTAGGACACCATGTTTATATTTCAAAAAGCAAGCTGAAGCCCTTAGAGTTTGTCTCCAGCTGAGAGAAGCACACATTTAGAAATTACAACATTGGTATTGGCTATCTGGAGCTTTAGGAAGTGGCTGAGAGCTGGCAGTCAATTAAAACTGGGCTGGAGTTCAATATCAGAGTTATGCTGCCTGTTTTTGTAGGATGTGTTTGAATCCTGGGCTGTGCTGCAATATGGTTTTGATGTAGAAGTATGTAAAAAGGAAATGTAACCCTTAAGAAGCTGTCTGCATTTTCTGGTACAGACAGGTTGTTCTACATAACTCCAGGACCATATTTGGTCTGGAAAGTCGCACCCCATATACTGTGGTGCCAATCCTGATTCCATTTTTTGTGGTGTAAACATGGGGTAAAGCTGATAACTTTGTTCCTTAGAGCTGTGATACATATATTTTGGAGTGTGACTAAGATATGCCTTTCTGTCTGCAGCACAATGCTGGCTTTGGAGTGTGTGCTATGCAGTGGCAGAAATAAGAAGTAGTGCTTCTTCTTGACCAGGAAAGATATAATCCATGTATTCTGTAAATTAATGTGGATGTCTAGTGGTTCGATCCCCAAACTTCCCAGCTGTGATATGGAAGATCTGCCTGATTCTAGCAAATCTCTCTGCCTGGCATTTTTAAGCAGCTGGTTTCTGCAGCTGAATTCACAATTGCTTTCATATAAGGACCCTGAATTTTTCTCTTTACTTTTTTTCAGTATATAATTGTGGCCCACTTTTTTTCAGTATATAATTGTGGCCCTTTTCAGTGGTTCGTGTGCTGTGCTTTACTCACATTGAGTAGCACCCTAGAAGTAATTTGCCACACTGGCTCAGAGTGAGTGTGGTGTCCAGATCTGTTAGCGCTATCACGTTCACTGTTCACTGGAATAATATTGCTCTTATCAGACAAAGCAGATCAGACTTGTAATCCAGAGACCTCTGGGGGTTTTTTCCTTCTTTTCCCGGTATGGTTTGGGGCTTGTAATAAGAGCGCTTTGGGAGCATTTGCCACACTGTTGTGTATGCATGAAAAATACCACCTCCCGGCCCCATGAGTTGGAGAACAAGTTTCAAAAAGGAATATTTGCCCTAAGGGTTTTCCCCAAAGACACTGAAACTAATTAAAAGGCTCCCATTAACTTCAAGAAGTTTTGGATCCGATCGCCGGTGTTTTTTGTTTTCGGAGCCTGCAACAGCGGTTTTCGAGCCGCGGTGCGAGGCAGCCTCGCTCCGGTGGCGTCCCTGTTCCCAGCAACTGATGCCCCTTGGAACAGGCCACAAATGTGTAAAACAGATTCGCCTCTCTGTGAAACCATTCTCAGATGAAACCATTTAAACTTGCTCTGAAAAGAAAGGAAATAATTATTCCATTTGCTTTAAGGGTTAATTACACTGGCTAGCTAGACTGTGCAGCACAGAAAGATCCAGGGATCTTCAACCTAGGAGTGAAGTCATGCCCCTTACCAGTAGAGAAAAGAATGGTAATTGCCTGCTGTGAGCATGAACGTATTTAGCTGGCTAGCAAAGAAATGGCATTGACAACTGGCAAACCCACTCTGCTGAGGAAAAAATGTATTTTTGAGGCAGGCACACAGCCAGCATTTTCATTCGGGAAGTCTCATAAGTGGAATCAAAACTCTTGCGGAGGTAACATGAAACTGTGCATTAGAAGGTTGGTTTTTTTAATCCCACATTTAATTCTGTCAACATTTCATGCTGGAATAAGAAAAATATTCCTTAGGTTGGTTTTAGTCAATCCCCCTCATCTTGGTTTCTCCCCCCACCCCAGTTCCTTTCTCCACCCCTCTCCTCAAGACTTCTTTCAGCAACACATTTGTTTAGAAAGCTGTGATTTAGAAGTCCTTAGGAAAATGGTGATACGGTCTCCTCTGAGATAAGCTGTGTGAACAGCACTCAGTATTTTGAACCTGGCCCTGATCTGGGGATGTGTTGAAGACCACAGATTCACACAGGAAGAGTGGTCTGGTGGACAAGTGACAGGTCTGGGTAGCAGCAACCCATCCAGGTCACCTCTAGCACACCCATGTCTTCTGCTGCCCTTTCAGCTCTCACATGGCAATGGCAGTTTTGAGATGAAGTAAGAATTGTAAAACCACCACGTGACAGGGAAATTCAATGGAGATGAAAGAGCAGAGCTGAGACCTTAAAGATGGGGCAAGTCTTACACAGCCTGTCTAAATTATCTGTTAATAATAAATTATCTGTTTCAGTGTATTTAGAGAGAGAGTCCTAGGGTCATGTCTTTAATACATTTAGGCCTTATTTAGGTCTAAGATAAATAGGCATTGTAATTGATTCTCTATAAGCCTCAAGGTGTCCATACCGGGAATTGCTTGGTATTGAGGTCTTCCGAAAATCTTCTCTACAAAGTAGACTTGCACCTAATCTTTTTTACTATAATTAAGAAATGAGAACTCGTGAAATATTAACCCTCTGCCATTGTGCTTAAGGATTTATAAAGAGCTGAAACTTTGGCTCATAAACCTGTATACAGGCACTTAAACAAATAGCCTGGTTACCCAAAGTGCTGAGCATGCAGCCTTTCCAGTTGATTTTCTAGGGTTTGGCCTAAAAAAGGCTTATAGAGCTGAGGTCCCATTCTTTCCTTTCCTCCCACTCTTTTTAGTGGTTTAAACTGTGTTCCTCTCTATAGGGCTTCACTTTGCAGTGATGTCTGCTGTATTTGCTCTATGTCACTTGCAGAGAGAATCATGTTTTATGGAGAGCTTGAAATTGCAGGTATCCTGCAATTGCCTTAAGATGATGCCCTTTCTGTACCAAAAGCTTCATTTCATCAAAGTTCTTTGACAAACCAAATTTTACCTAAATGTCTGCTACTCTTTGTGTCTATCCTGGCTCACCATGCTTCAATGAGTATGTTTTTGGTGTTTTTCTATTAGGAATTAGACTAAAGTCACCTTCGTACTTTGTATACTCTGGTGAACAGCTTTCAGGTAGCAATTGTTTCTTGTCATCAGACAGAATTTGATTCATAGAAGTCCTCAAGACCATTTCTTGGTATCATTCATTTCTCCAGTAATTACTCTTCCTAATAACTTGAACACTGCAGTAAATGTGCCATTGTTTATGATTTAGCTTGGAAAGTCCATTATGTTCAGTCTTCTGATCTTCGTTGGTACATTTGCTGTGGTTCGTTATCACAAAGAACTTTAACTTAGGGGAAATAAATCACTATTTGATGCCATAAGTTTCTAATAGGGCATCTTTTACCCCCTTCCCCCCCAACTCCCCCATTTTCAAAAGAATTCATGAATGAGCAAACTTGTTGCCAGAAAATTGGTTTGCTGGGGCTTTTCTGTTTGTTACAGAGCAAGTAGCATAAGAAAGTATGAATGTGCAACAAGAAGTATAGAAGAGAATAGAAGAACCTTTGGAACAGGAGCTAGAGAAGGCATTAACATGAACTTTAAAAAACTTTTAGGAGGCAGGAAAACATGTTGGGGATTTTTCTAGAAATGATTCACTGTTGTGCTAAAGTTTTCTGTTCTGGCAATTTTGTGATGACACTGCCGTGGCAAAACAGAGAACAAAATAAAAATCTGTCAAATTCTTAAAAGAGTAAAAAAATCTCAGATGATTGTTCACACCAGGAAGAAAGAAAAAAACAACAAAAAAAGATGTTTTAATAGTCTGTCTGGATTTTCTCTAAACAAAGATGAAAGCAATTTTGGAGGATTTCTACTTAGAATGGATTGAGATTTTTTTTTGCCCTGCATTGTTTTATAAGTACTGCCAAAAAATGTAATTGATAGAGGTAAATGCTAAAGATAAAATACATTTGTTGTTAACTCTGGGAAATATTTTTTGTCTTTTTACAAAAGCATGTATAATAACTTTAATGGGATTGAAAAGTGAGGGGCAGACAGAAGTCCTCTATGGATTGAGGGATACACTGCACCTGCCTACCATTTTGTTTGGCCTGGGTATAAATAGAGGTCTTTGGACCAGGTTGTCATTAATCTCTCATCTTTCATTATTATTCAGTAATTTAATCCACAAAATACTTTAAGTGGTATATTACGACCCTTTGATTTCTAAATTATTTTCCTCGTAGATCTTTTTCTGCTTGTGTGTTTATTGCATTCCTGTGCACATGGAGGAAAGTCTGGGTCTGCTAGCAAGGCCAGAGCAGTTTTCAAAACAGAAAACATTTCACCCTGATTTTTGAATTGTAAAGTACTTCTAACGGGAGACTTTTAAACATGGGAGCAGAACTGAGCATGAACAGACATTGCAGGACTGAGTCCTTCAGAAGCAGGGCTGGCTTTGTGCCTGGGCTTTGCACTCACTGAAATTATGACAGAGGTGTGAAGTAGAGCTGTGCTTGGGGTGTGTAAAATGGGCTTCTGAATGAAAATGAAATGTAGAAAGAGGTTCTAGATGTGTTTCATTACTCTAGACTCCGGAAGAATTAGAGAAGTAAGAGAACAGCCCTTTCACTCTTACCAGATACAGGTGACTGCAGCTGCAGGGAGAGCACATTGGTCTCAGGCTATCAAACAGAGGCCTCAGCTACAAACACTCTGAGGGTGCCTGTTTGTTCAGAAATGCATTTACTAATATTATTAATTGCAATTTATAAATATTATTAATTAATACAATTAATTTAGAAT